>CABFWO010002327.1:83388-96620 GCA_902155825.1 Timema genevievae
TTCCCCCTTTTTCTTCCCCCTCTCCCTTTCCCCCTTTTTCTTCCCCTTTTCCCTTTCCCCCTTTTCCTTCAACCCTATTTCATTTCTTTTTTCCTTCCCCTATTTCATTTCTTCTCCCTTTTTACCCACTTTGTTTCCTAACCGAAATAACAACTTTCAATTTAACGAAATCCATTTGTTTTATTTACTAAAATCTGGGTCTCTGTATCATTAATCATTATGTATTCATAAACTTTATAATATTGTCGTTTTAAATAAGCCTGAAGGTATAAATATATTCAATCCTGATCTGACAGCTCAGTGGGGTAGCCGGGGCCTGGGCAAAGGTTAGTTTTAACCCCAGTTTAAGCGTGGTCTCGTGCAAACGAGAGACTGGTCAGGGCTAAAAACAAAATACTCGGAAGAGGGTATGGGCAATTGGCTCCCAGCTTGGTGGGCTGGTAGTGTGAGGGTTGGTGATGAGCTAAGTCACCTTCATTACCTGTAGTCTCAGTGGAGATGTTTACCTGAGGACCGATAAGCAGCAGCCCCAAAAAAAGCAGAAGAGCAGTAGGTTTTGTATTGGGAATAGGACTGCAGGTGGAAGTAATGAATGACCCAATTATAAAGATGGCAAAGAGGTGATACAAGTGCAGGGGCCCAGCAGAAGAAAAGTAAAAGTTTGAGTCAGATTTAGAAAGGCATATGGGAAAGAAGGGGCAGATAGCTTTAAATGAGCTTAACTCAAAAGTAGAAAAAGAGGATGATTGTTTGAGGATATGTTAGGGAACTAAGGATGAGGAGAGAAAAATAAAGAAGATAGAAGAAGGCTGTTGGAGTTGTGTTGATGAAATAAAATTAAAGTGGGCAAACAGCTAATAAACATATTTTTTTCAAATTATTATAGATACATTTCAATATTATTTTGTTGTAGTGCATTTAATTTTATACAAGAAAATAAAGTTTTGAGTACATATAATAAAAAATAGTAACAGGAATTTTTATTTGTTATCATACATTAGATATTTTTGGGGCGTTATTGCTCACCTCATGGATAAATATTTAGGCCTACACATAATGAATGCGTTTTTTTAAATAAGTTCTTATTTTAAAAAACTAAATACATTTACACCTATTTACTTGTATTGGTAAATAAATCTTTTCATTCACATGGCATAAGATGAAAATCTAAATAATATATTTTTCTAAACTCAGAACAATTTAACCAGTACATTTGAAAACTGTTTACAAAACTATTTACATTAGTATGTAAATCCATGCAGCTCGTATGTAAATCGGCAGTGCACTTAGCACATTGAGTATGTGACTGTCTGCCATTGTAAATGTACTAAGCTATCAGTTCCAATAACTATTTAAAATTGATTTTTGTTGCCAAGTTTTTATAAAACAACAAAGGGAAATGTTCTCTTTCCAGTTATATGTGACATTACTACACTATCACATAAAGCAAGAACTAGCTCAAATTTGGAGAGCCGACCTCATCGGTAGTAGGTGGAGCCGATCAGATTGGCTCGTGACACTAAGGGTTAAAATTCTATACTTTTAATGCCCAAGAATTAGATGCAAAGTGTAGAGGGGAGGGAGAAAGGTTTAGGAAAAGTTTAGTGGGAGCTACAGAGAAAGTACTATTTGGGAGGTGGGTAGGACAAATTATAAGAAGTGGAAGGAGATTTAACTTGGAAAGAGGTGAAGGATGCATTAAAAAGGATGAAACAAATAAAAGCACCCGGTGTGGACGAACTGGCTGGAAATTATGAGTTATAGGAGAAGCAGGAATACACTGGTTATACACTAAGCCGAGAGGGGTTTGGAAGCGGAACAAAAAGTTATACCTGTTTTCAAGAAAAGACACAGGAAGAGATGTACAAATTTATAGGATGATAACGCTGATGTGCTACTGTACAAACATAATGAAAAGATTTTGGAAGGGAGAATAAAAAATAAAATGAAAGGAAGGTGGTGAGAGGAATAGCACAGATTTAGAGAACAGAGGTCTATAATAGACTTTATCTTTGCCATACAACAGCTGGTGGAAAGAAGGTATGAGGATATGGGAAAGACTTTGTAATGGTTTTTACAGATGTGGAGAAGGCATATGATAGCTCGGATAGAAATGAAGTTTGGAAAGTGATGGAGGAGGTAGAAGTGGAAAGATGAGTGTTAATGAGAGTAAAAAGTATAAATGAGGATAGCAGGAGTTGTGTTAAGACAGATTTGAAGGAGGGAGTTGCTCTAAATAAAAAATAGAGTGAAGAAGGGGAGTGCCCTTTACCATTACTATTTGTAATTGTAATGGAAATGGTCATGAACAAAGTTGGAGGAAAAAATGAAAGCAATGATGTTTGCTGATGACTTGATGGTATGGGGGCATAAGGAAGAGGAAGTAGAGGAACCAGGTCTGGTGGTGAAGAATGGAATGGGGAAGTAAAAGAGTGTGGAATGAAATTTAACAAGGCAAAGTGTGAAGTGATGGTAATGATAAGAAAGAGGGTAAGGCCTATCAAAGCTATAAGTATGAATGGTGTATAGCTCAGAAAAGTATAGAATGTAAAAGAGGACAGCAGGGAGTGTTTCTATAGGTGCATAAGAGACCTGCTATGAAGGAGAGAAGTCCCCTTGTAAGTGTAAGGAAGTATCGTATAGGACATACTTTGTACCCATTGTCGCATATGCAGCAGAAACATGGGCAATTAATGTATAAGAGACTAGGAAAGTGTAGGCCATGGGAATGAAGTTTGTGAGGAGCATGTTAGCTGTCAGGAGGAGAAACAAGATAAGGAATTAAATAATCCTGGGAAGGGTTGGGATACCTGGAGTACATGAGATAGTAGAGGAAGCAAGACTGAGATTGTATGGGCCTGTAATGAGGATGGAAAAAGAGGATGCCGAAGAAAATGTTGGAAATGAAGTATGTGGGGAAAAGACCGCATGGGAGGCGCAGATAACAGAAAATGTTCCGGTGAGGGGAGAGGAATGGAAGAAATTAAAGGAGAAAGAGTGGAAGAAGGGTAGAGGGGTTAGTTGTCATGAAGAGAAACAGCATTAAATATTATGGAAGTACACAAGCCCATTTCCTGTGGTTGTTCCTTTTTCATGTTCCTATCTAAGTGTCCTATTATTCTTTTTAAAAAAATACCTTTTTCTCTCTTTTAAGGTTATTTGGAATAGCGCACTAGGCTAAATCATGGTTTAAATTGGGAGGAATAGCCAGCACACTTAATTTGGTGATACTGGATTAGAAATTGTTTAGATAGAACATTAAAAAAAATTTTTTTTAAGGACAAGCTTTTCACTTTTACAGACAGCTTCATCAGGTCAAGAGAGTAGACTGATGCTCTTGGTTGAACTGCAAGGTTGACTGTCCACAGCTGACTTTTTCAGTTATGATATCACTGCACTTAGAATAAATAGATAAAAAAACTAAAAATGGTGTTATATAATAAGGTGGTCAAATCCCTGAGCAAAGAAATATGCGACCCTTCACAACTAAGGATATGGGAACTGACCCCTCAATATATCATCAAATCCAGACAAACCCCTAACCTCAACCTTAGGTAATTCCTCTCCTTCCTACTAGCACGCTTATTATTACATTCAATGTCACAATAATAATACATAATATAACACAATTTTTAGTTTTTCTATCTATCTTTCAAGTGATATCTTAACTGAAAAACAGTGACCCTTGCAATTCAGCCAATAACATTTTTCTCCCTTTTGTGTTAATTGGTTTCCTTTTCGTGAAGTTGTGTTGCTCGTTTCACACTAATCCCCATTTTGAAATTTAATACTATTTTGGCTATCTGATATGGCTTTATTATTTCATCACCAAATTTGGGTTATCACCCACATCGAAAGGTAGTTTATTATATTTGTTATATCAATTCTGAGCTCGTCCATGTCCCAGTCTTCAATTTCGAATTTCCATATGTTCAGACATTTAGCTAACTGGTAAGGTTTATTGACTTAAGGCTGGGTGATAGTGAGCGCGAATTTAGTGTGCTAATTTTGCAGTTTTTATAGCATAAACATTTTTTAAACAAAATAGATCAAATATTTATTCTATAGAAACATCGAGTTTAGCTTTCTGCACATGCTAATCTCAACAGTTCTTGAATGTCTGTCATGAGCACAGCGGCATTTGGTGACAAACTTTTTAGATTAAGAGAAAAAGTTGTCATTAAATTCCAGGACACCCTTGACAGATATTAAAGAACTGTTGAGATTAGCATGTGCATAAAACATAACTCGATGTTTTTATAGAAGAAATATTTGATCTATATTGACCAAAAAAATTTTATGTTGTAAAAACTTCAAAAATACTTCCCTAAACTCACGCTCACTAGCACCCAGCCTTAAGGCTGTTACATGGGGAGGGCGTTTTAAGCGCTTGGAAATCCCGCATTTTTAAAGAAGTGGTTTCATGTTTTTAAATATGGTTTTCAACAAACTGTAGGGGAAATCTATAAAATATATCTTACTATAACGTTTAAATTTTTTAGAAAAAATTCAACTGCGCTTTATGCCAATATTTGTACTTTTGAAATTAAAGTAAAATGACAGACCTAGAACTAGCCATCCTCTACCAAATAGTCATTTTTTGATTGGGTCACAACAGAAAATTTGAAGCAAATGTAGGATTGTTTTTTAAGGTTAGATATAAACTACCAGGCTTTTTTTTTAACTTTAAATTTAAAGTTTAAACTCTTTAACTGGTCAAAATTTAAGCCCAAATGTTGTTGAAAACTATTTTAAGAAATATCAAACCACTTTGTAAATAATCTAGAATTATGAAACAGCTGCAACGCTTTCAGTGTTCCCCCATCCAACACCCTTAACATAAAATTTATAGACCTCTCGTTTCAAAAGCATCCCGCTTTGATAAATATCTCATACTCATTTGGCATGCATGATCCCTCTACATTTTTGGTAAAAAATCAATTTTATATTGTACCTAAAAAAATTAATTATCTTTACATATATATAAACTCTTTGCTAGTTATTTTAGTCTGTCTAAAATTAAAACTTTTCAGGTGTAGAGGTATTCAATTACTCAGGGGATGAAATAATAATAGGTTATATATCTCTACAAGTTTATTTTTAATCAAAAAAATTGTTTACAAATATTTCTAATCTTTTAATAAAAAGTCTTTAGTTTTCAGGAAATAGCCAAAAATTTAGCTGTCAATAATTGGTCTAGGGTCTTCTGTTGTACATGGATTTATCCCAAGTATTCACCTTTATAAATTCTTTAATTTGAAATTTAATAAATATAATTTTTAAATAATACTATCAAAGTATTCACTCCTTACTAAGGATTGATTTAGAAGGTTTTCAAAAATGTTGAATTTATAAATGGTTCGTCTACCAATAAAAGAGGTTTATTAGGGATCGTTGTATGCCACAGCATCCATACTTTGAACATTAAATAAGTTTACACCATATAAACACTGAACTTTTCGGTCTGATTGTTCATTTGTTTATTTGCTTGCGTTCATGTGCATTTATGTTTGTGTTCATTCACATTTGTTTGTTAGATGTGTTCTTGGCTTATGATCCGAGAGCAAGAATTTATGGGGGGAAATAAATATTTATATTTTTTTAAAAAAATTAACCATCTATAAAAAAACTATATTTATATAAAAATTAAGCTATTGTTTCTTTTGACCAAAACTTACAATCAGCTCCACTTATTTTAAATGAAATATAACAATTTAAAGAATGTTTGAAAATGGCGTGTCTTGAAATTTCTTAGTAAAATTAACCAAAATATATGTTTTAAACATTCATAAACCTAGGTACTTTTTTGGTCTACCATCGTAAATAGGTTACTCTATTTATGTTGACCTAAATGGCTACTTTTATAGTTGGATTTCCATGCATATTGGGACAGTTTTAAATTATCATTTTCTTTAAAAATGTAAACTTGAGTTGTTAAAAATTTCTTAGTTGTACTATTGCTTGTAGGAGATTTGGAAATGGATACGCCCAAGTTAAAATTTATTGATAAAAATTTTTCCACCTAATTTCTGAGAATTTCTTAGGCTACTATTTCCTTTAACAGACTTATTTGGTTTATTGAAAGCTTATCAGGAAGTTATGAAGTGAACACAGACTGTGTATTTATATTTCTTACAGAAATCATATATCTGACCAAATAAAATGATGTATTTTGTAATCATATATATTTTTTGTTTTAAATCATCTTTAATTCTCAAAGGTTTCACTCATTGGTTTTTGATTTACTTAATAAAACTTACTTTCTATGTTTTTATTATTTTACCAGGTAAAAGTATTGTACGTCAGAAATTTGACACAAGATTGCTCAGAAGAGAAACTGAAAGAATCCTTTGAATCATATGGCACAGTGGAAAGAGTAAAAAAAATAAAGGATTATGCCTTCATCCACTTTGAAGACAGAGATAATGCTGTTAAGGTGAGAGTACATGTATTGTAATAAATTTAAGGCTAATAAATTCATATAATTAGTGTTAAGGACAAGATTTAAAAATTATATCCAAACAAAATTTTAATTATTTCACAGTAAAGATTAATGCTATATTATGTTTGTGCTATAAAGTAGGACTGGGCGATTAAAGGATTTTAACATTGTGATATATATTTTATGCCTTAAATTGACAGCTACAATATGAGGCCTGTTCAAAAAGTTCCCGAAACTTTTTTTTATAAATTTTCTAGCCTACTTACAACTTATTCAGATTTGTCTCTTAAAAGTACATCCCTCATTTGATACACTGCTCCCAACACAGTTTCCACTTCTTGGAGCGGTCCTGATCAATTTTGTTGAATCTTTGTCCTTTCAAAGTGGATTTTAGTTTTAGGGACAGGAAAAAGTCTTACTGGACCAGGTCTGGTGATTAAGAAGGCTGGGGAAACAAAGGGGTTTCTGTTTTGATGCAAAAGTCACAAATCAATAGTGATGCGTGTGCTGGCACATTGTCATGGTGGAGGAACCACGACTTGTTTTTCAAAAAACCCAGACATTTTCTAGCAGACGTCTAAGAACTTCAAGATAATACCAACAATTTATTGTTTGTCCCTTCGGTAAAAATTTGTGATGAACAACACCCTTGACTTTTTTTTAAAAAAGTCAGCATGACTCAAGTTCAACCTGACCTGCTACACTTTTTTCAGTCCCAGCAAATTTTTTCCAACCCTTTGTGAAGACTGGGGTTTCATTTTGACATTGTAGCCGTAGACCCAGGTCTCATCACCAGTAATAATTCTCTTCGTGAAATTTTCGTACTCGTTTGCGAGATCCAAAGGTTCTGGGAAATTGCAGCTCGATTGTCTCTCTGATCCTGAGTATGCAGCCGTGGGACAAACTTTGCAGCAACACACTGCCTTTCAAATTTTTCGTTCAGAATGTCATGACACAGTCCCATAATCTTAGTCATCCGCGATTTCTCTAGCAGTCAATCAATGGTTTGAAAGCACAGTTCTCCAAACTTGGGCCATATGAGCGTCGTTAGTTGATGTAGAGGGCCGCCCTGCCGCGAATCATCAGTTGACTGCTGACGTTCATTGAGTTAGACTTGTCATATTTCTGAAATGTAATATTACAAATATACTTTGTCATAAAATAAATAAGAGCACATGGGGCCTAACGTAACTAATGTATCTAATTTGAATTGACATTTCCATAGTCTAAACAAACAAAAGAAAAATAATTGGCTTACCTCTTTGTAAATTCCAAGTTCAACATATTATGTTGGCCTCACCACTGAAACTCTTTGTAAACGAATGAATGGACACTGCCATGACACCAAAGTTAAGAATCCAGAAAAACCAGTTTCAGCACATGCTTCCAATCATAACCTCAACTTTGAGGACTGCTACACTGTCAAGGTGTTATAATCATTCCACAAGACACAATGTAATATGTCTTTGGTTAAGAAGATGGGAACTGGCACATTAATGGATCACAGTCTAGAAAACCACTCAACCTAAATATTCGCTAATTTCAACCCAGAGACTACACCACCACCACTTACTATCAATAGAGTAATAGAGAAACATTCAGGGAATTTCAATTCCACCAGAGAAGTTTTCATCCCCACCAATCAAGTTGGCATTACCGAAGACAACATCCTGTTTAGTCTAATTACTACTACTTCCTGAGGAAGATGCTATAATAGCATTGAAATATTGAAGAGTGTGTTAGTGTTTTTACTTTTATTTGTGCTCTACCATTTTCCTAATATTCTATCATTTTAGTTATTACTAAATGTTTTTGCTCAATGCACTTTTTTCATACATATTATTTTTAAGGACTAAGTTTAAATCAATTGATATAGCCTACATGTTACTTTGTATGGTTATCCATATTTTTTATTTAATTATATTACAGGCTATGAATGACTTGAACGGAAAGGAAATGGGTGGCTCACCTATTGAAGTGTCTTTAGCCAAGCCTCCCTCAGACAAAAAGAAAAAAGAGGAGATTCTCCGAGCAAGAGAAAGGCGAATGATGCAAATGATGCAGGTTCGTGGAGGTCTCTCTCCTTCCCATCCAAGCATGATGCCAGCGGCGTTGCCAATGAGGGGTCCTGGGGCTCTGGGCCCAAGAGGAGCTGCAGCAGGACCTATGCGAGGACCTATGGGGCGTGGAGATTATGGTGAGTCTATATTCAAGTATCAATATGTTGATGATTGTATATTTTATAAAATAGAAGTGTGTGAGCATTTAACACCTTGTTTGTTAATGTGAACCATTTTCTACATGTTGCTCATTTCATACCAATATATATTATTTTTAATTACCAGGTTCTTCTGGACTGTAAAATCTTAGATTTAAAAAATAACTGTAAAAATGAGTTACTGTTTTTGTCCAAACAAATTTTAGATATGACTTTTCTCTTTAACCTTTTTGGTACTAACATTCTAAAACCCAGAATTCATGCACAGACTAGGTTATGAAGCATACTGAGGATATTAAGGTAATCTGTCTGACTATAGTTTCAGAAATTATGGGAGTGTACAAAAATCTGTCCGTTGAGCAGCACTCTTTTATCATATTTTTTTTAATCACTGGCCATAAGGTGTGGCTGAAGGGAGCGCAAGTATTTTTACAGTTTTTACAGAATTGAAATATTTTAGCAAAAATAGATAAAATATTTCTCCAGTAGCAACATAAAGTTTAGTTTTTTGTACATGCTAATATCAACAAATCTTGAATATCTGTCAAGAATGTCCTGGAATTTTGTCAAAACTTTTTAAATAAAGAGAAAAAGTTTTGACAAAATTCCAGGACACCCTTGACAGATATTCAAGATCTGTTGATATTAACATGTGCAGAAAACTAAACTCTATGTTGCTACTGGAGAAATATTGGATTTATTTTGGCCAACAAAATGTAATACTATAAAAACTGTAAAATTACTCGCGCTCCCTTCGGCCGCACCATAAGCATGGTTACTTACAAATGTATAAATTTAGTTTACATCTACTGGTTTGCGTCGTTTCAAATTTGAACCGGGTGAAAAAGTTGTGGTGCAAACTTGTTCATAATATTTATTCAACTACAACAATTTGAGTTGTAGGAAGTGATTTAAAATAACCCCCAAAATCAGTTTCATCTGTAAAAATATTAGATTGTATGCTGGAGTTAGAATCATCGAAATGGTGAATGATAGGGTTGAATTCATTGTCATACTAGATTACACTCAATTATAATAGGTTCATTCTCACTTGGGGGTGCTATTTATCATTGTTTTGTCGGTTGATTTGTAAGTTCATCTGTAGTCTGTGTAGAAATATATAGGTCTGGTTCGATATCAGAAGGGTAGTTCTTCACAAACAATATTGTTAGTGTCTAAATCGTCCTCATTTTCAGAATAATTATCACTCCTATAGTAATTTAATTCATCATCAGATTCCGCATTTAATAAAATTTCATAAATTTTATTTTCATTAACCACACCACACGGCCCACGAAAAACTTAAAAATAAAACTCTGACTGGTCTGCCATAGTTGTATAATGTTTTCGCACAACTGTTAATTTCAGGTCGGTAATAACATGATTTTCTTGGTGGTGTTTTCTGTAAACTTCAATATATCGATGGTGTTGATATCATTCTAAAGCCAAAAGAATGCAGCACATGTTTGTGAAAAATTCATATTTGTCACTAACGAGACGATAGTACCTCATCGGTAAAACTTGAAGACATATTTACGTGACATTAGGTTGTACAGGTAATTTCATGTAGTCACATTTACACAACACTAGTCCAGTCAAGCAGTTTCATATCGAATCAGTCATTGACTTGACTGGTTCAAATTTATAGGATTATTTTGTTCACTGAAATAAATTTCAGCAGTATGGGTGTGGATGCAGTTGAGTTCACTATTCGAATAGTGAAAAGTAAAAAGAAAAGAAAAAGTTATGGGTCCATCTTAATAATTTAAGGAGCTGTCTTTTGTGTTTTGTCAACCATCTTTAACTTGATTTGATTCAACAATACAATCTTTATTTCGATGCTTTTGCCGATTACATTGTATATTTTACTATATTCTCTAAAACTAACAAAAATATGTTTATCAACACTCATTATTAAAAATGTATGAACATTTCTTAATGAAGTATAAACAGTAGGGATGTGAACACAATACGCTCAAAGACTTAAAGGAATTAAACCGGCTGAATCGAGACTAGTTTGATTTAAATTATATTAGACGTGACATATTCAGTATGAAATTATTTGGTGCTCCTTCCTTTAAAACAATGTTGAAACATTTTACTGAATCTATAATTCATTCACGGCCTTAGTTTACTTGGATGACAGCTCAAAATGTTACTAGAAGTAGTCCCTAATATATCACTACGCCAACAGCTGACATCGAAAAATTTGGATAACGAAAATGAAAACTGGTAATAATATATGAATGTTATAGTTATATACATTAATTTAGGCCAATATTATTTATATATTTATTTGAGGTCGGACACATAGCTTATTTATTGTTTTATTCCACTTAGAAATTTTTGTGAATTTTTTTTAACGAACATAGCTTCATGATGGCGACTGACGAATTTAAACCATGTGGTTAAACATGACCGTAAACAAGTTTTTTATAATGATGCACCCACGCAGTTGTTGAGAATATTTTATTCGGTTAAATATTTCGAAATACAATAAAATAATCATAAAATCATTTATTATAGATATAAAAAATAACAAGTATTTTCTCTTTTTCAAGTAAATACAGTGCCTGTATTAAAAGGTATTAATGTATGCACTATATTACACATAATCAATAACTTTACAAAACGAATAAGTACTTTCAATTATGTTTAAAATATTGTTTCGAGTTGGATAAAAATAAATTATTAAAAGTAATGAAATATTATGGGAAAACTTAAGTTTACCTTATTTTAAATGTTAAATTAGTGTCTGAGGTGACTTGACGTATTGGACAGGACTTTTTCTTTGTGTGTGTGTGAAATTAGCCTAACGGGCTAAATTTTGTTGTATTTGAAAGAGGGTACAGGAAATATTGATATACACATTTCTTTTATAAGTTTATTTTCCCTTTACCTGATGTGACTTTAATAAAAAAAACTGGTTTGGTGTTGCTCTATTATATCTTTTAATACAGTTACTAATTAAAAAACAAATTGGTGTGTCATTAAGTATAGGTAAAATTGACTAGTTGCATGACCTTTTGTTCCTGGGGAATTAAAAAATTATAATTGCATCTGAGTATGCAAAGCTAAATATAACTTTGTGATAAGTTTTAAAGTCAACCCTCTATTTGAATCACAGGGAATAGGAATCTAAACCTTTATTTTGCTACATACAGAAATTTTAGTGGCATTTTTGGGATCAGCGCATACTTTACCTGGAATCAGCCATTTATGTCCTGGAAGTATGGAGGGAAAAAAACTTAGTTCGCTAGTTTGCTTATATTGTCGTATTTTTTAATCATAAATAATTTGAGACTTAAACAAGAGTTAATGTAGATTAGATGGATTTGGTTTAATAAATCGATTTTAAATTTACTGTATGTGACCAAACGGTGGGCTATTAGTTCCCTACTTTTGGAGCTTCAGCTACAAAAAAAGATCTATGTTAATTGAAACCAATAAAAACTAAAAATGCAAGATAAACTATTTTATTTTCATTCTCATACCATTGCTACTTTCTTTTTTGTACAACCCGAACACTTAGGACATGATGACAAATAAAATAAGTTCTTCACCATGCTGCTTTCTAATCACCCCCCATTTAAACACTTCAGTTAGCCATTTAGCAGAGGGCTCTATAAGACCACCAAAAGATAAATGCTTAAGGCAGTAAGGTTGTGTAAATACAGGTACAGATTTGTGGGTGTGATTACCAAGATGAACTTCTGAAGTAAATTTCTTTCATGTTAAGTCCCTGGTTCTGATCGTCCCCTGGAATTGAACTAGACTACTTCTTCGCTTGTAAAATATTTTGTATTCAAATCTTTGATAGGACATTAAACACCACTAGAATTTATTTATTACTTTTGGCACTAAATACTCGGATTCGACCGAGTAATCAGGATTGGATTTTTTTTTAACTCTGGTATTTTTCTCAGTTATCATTCTTAACCAGTAAAATATACTTAATGCCTCGTCCAGTTTGAATATGAGAGGATAGATAATTTAGTCTGCGAGTTAAAATCATTAAAGGCCTCCACTAAAGGCTGATGATATAATACACCCTTTCTTAAACAAATTAATTGATTTATTTACACAACATCTCATTTTTTGAGATGTACCATTGTGTCCAATATTTTGTTTTAATTACCATACCTTTTCTATAAGTTTTGTTTGAAGGCTCATTTCTGATTTCAAATAAATCTGCAATTATTTTGATGCTTTTAATAACTTGGTTTCACTAATTATTGGTCTATTCTTTGAGTCAGAACTTTAAGTGAACCAATATTTATGTGAGAGAAATTGAGTGGCCTTGACATTTTGCCTTTGGGCTCTTTTAAGATTTATGTGACTTTAGATTATAAGTAATATATAGTTAGTTGTATCAGAGGTGCTAAATGTTCCTTCATCACAACATAACACATCCAGAGTCAGGCAATCGCTCTATGCACCGTATTGGCAGTGTCATACAAACCCTTTATTAATAGGTAGCTTAGATAGCTAACATGCTTGTCTCGTGTTGAGCTAGACTGCAGGGGATGGGGATATCAAGGTTCGAGTCTCTGGTGAACTGGGGGGGGGGGG
>CABFWO010002327.1:96628-126686 GCA_902155825.1 Timema genevievae
GGGGGGGGGTTTTCTAGTGGGTTTTCCACTCTCCTTCCATGCAAATGCAGGTTCACTTCTAAATTAAACCTTCCCAATTCCTAATCCATTAGCATAATTAATACTTAAGCGTATAACCCGAATAGTTAGTAATACACGGAGCTAAATAAAAAACTTTATTTCCCAAAAGAAATAATCCACTTAAGAACGACTGTAAACTAGTTTTGTATATGTAATTACTTTAAAACCACTAGAAAAAACTTGTTTTGGGAAATATTTTCATTAAGGGAAAAGTCAACAATTTACTATTCCTTTTACAGGCAGACATTTACTACTTGTCCTCACACACCCAGTTTCAATCCTGAGAACTGACCCCCTTTTCATATAAAAATTTCAATTTTCAGAGCTTAATATCTCGGCTGTGAGACGAGATAAAAATCTGAACCTTTATTCAATAATATGTTAGTACTATACATACACCCAAAAAAAAATTGGGAGTTTGAGAATTGACTAAAAGCCGAGATAATCAAAGGACAAAATGAGGAGAAAAACTTATTTTATTGTATGGCCATGTAAACAAATATATTTGACATTCTGATGGATAAATTACAGAACAAACAGAAACAGAATTATTAAACTTAAGAGTATGAGTCAGAGGTTGTTTGTTTTAGAAACAATATAATAAAGGGAACCATGAATCAGACCTGACAGACTTATTCAGAAGTTCTGAGTGAGAGAAGACTAAAGGTTTCTCTGTGCTTCATATTTTTTTAGTCAATATTATAATGTATTTATATATAAGCGAGTGTAATTTCTAATCACTACCTAACTATGTAATAGAAGTGTAGTGCATTTATTTATTCATTTCAATCTAATTCACTTTCATAATGGAATACAACAAGATTTTGTCCTAATATTTTAGTTGATATCATAATATAGGTATTTTGTGTCTTAAAAAATAGAATGTAATGTGGTTGAATTAGTAGAAGAGTGTCATAAGTGTGTATGGACCAATATCTAATGCTATCAAATTGATTAGTGAATTCTGTGAAGAGGATCAACATCTTATTGCTTTAAGAACAAATAGTGTTGAAAATATATGTATGCAAGTACCATGAGATTAAGTTATTTTTTAATACCACCATCTTTATGGTAACTCATCTTCTGACCCACTTAGAATCCATAAAGAAGTTATTACCAAAGGACTTTGCAACCTGTTCAAATTTAGGTGTATCTCCTGTTTCTAAATTCTGAATAAAGACTAATGGCAATTCAAGCAAAGTTAGGAAAGCTATCTCAAAGACTTAAAAGAAGACTTGAAGCCTCTTTTGAAGATGGAGAAGACCCACTTCATGATGAACCGTTGGCACAAAATCTTCACACTCTTATCATTTGCTGAAGAATATGAAGCATTGAAAATTTGCAACAAAATTATAATATAGCCTAATAAAAGGTAAAAATATTAAGTTTATTGCCTGAATCTGAAGTTTCTGAACGTTTAGTAAAAGTGACTAGGGATATTTCTAAGGTCCACAGAATACTACCAGACCTAGGAAAAAGACATTACAGATTTTTATACCCATGGAGAAAACACCAAGATTCTTCCTGGTTAAAAAGATTGCGTATCTGTCCGAATTGATGGGGTTAAAGTACACAAACAGAAATGGTTATTACTTTGTAACCTGAATGAATTGTGTGTACAATTTAGAGAAGCCCACCCTGAATGTAAAATGGACACTCATAATTCTGTGCGCTTAGGCCTAAATGGTGTGTAATTGCTCGTAACACGAAATATTAAATTAATGGTAGATGGTGCAAAATTAAATGTAGACTATAAAGATCTAATATGCTTTTCTGTGACTTTAGACCCAAACTGTTTTGTATGCATGCTAGACCAATGTACCGACTGCCCACGTGAAGATTTCCTACTGGAATTGCTGTTCCGAAAATAGGGTACAGAAGAAAACCCTTACAACATAAGCTACAAACAGTGGGTCACAACTGACCGAGCCGAGATGGTTTTAGTCATAAAACTAAGAAAGGACTTTTTTGAATGCCTTGTAGAAAAACTTGGCTCTAAAGAAACACCCCTATGTATTCAAAGTACGGTCAAGTTTTCTTAAGGACTAGAAAAAGAGCCTGCTGGATACACTATGCATCGTTTTAGCCGATTTTTATGAGAACTTTTTTTTAATACAAGATGAAATACAAAGTTTTAATTGGGTGCACAAACACGCCACGGTTTGCCCCTTTGTTTACTATTATAAAGAAAGTAATCAAAGTGGATTGAAGAGAAGTTTTTCGTGTCCTCAGTTAAGCACACCACCATCACAATCCATGTATTCTAAAAGCATTTGATTAATGATATCAAGCCTACTGCCCCATCAATGACTAAGATCTTATATTTCAGCTATGGATCTTCTATTTACTACAAAAATAAGAACGTTATTAATCTATGCCACCATGATAAATACTTTGGCCTTCCAGCAGAGTGGAACTTTTTTGCTACTAGCCATGGGAAAAATGCTTGTGATGGGGTAGGAGGGACTACAAAAAGAAAATTGACCAAGAGGAGTCTTCACATGACAATTAACAATCAAATACTGACTCCAAAGGATATGTTTTAATTTTCTGATATAAACCTTCTGGGCAATAAGTATATCTATGTTACAAGTGAAGAAGTGATCAAAAATGGAGTAAATTGGAAAAGCGCAAACTTGGTATAGTAACCATTTTTAATATTCATTTAGGTAGAATAATTAGCACTTATGACCTATGTATTTATGTTTGAAATATCTTTTTATACATGAAAAACTTATTTAATACAAATACCATTTATTTCATTTCCAGGAATTTGGAAGATTTTAGAATAAAGGGGGGGAAACGTTAGGGTTGAAACTTGGTGTGATGATAAGTAGTTTGTCTGCTTGTAAAAAAATAATAGCTTGTTGACTCTTTAATGCTTCAGTACCAACATAAAGTCTAGTTATCTTCTCATGGTGATATCAACGGTTATTGAATATCTGTCATGAGCATAGCAGCATTAGATGACTTAAGTTTTTTAATTAAAAGGAAAGAGTTGCTATTAAATTCCAGGCACCCTTACAGAAATTCAAGAAATGTTAAAATCACCATATGAAGAAAATTAAACTTTGTTTGTAATGAAGCATTATTTGGTTTATTTGAACCAACATTGTTTTGATGTAAAAACACTGACCGTTTCCTGCCTTCCCTGCATCCCCACCTTGTGCAAACACATTCACATAGGTAGAAGTCATTATAATTTGTTTAAACAAACTTGTGAAAATCATCTTAAGTTTGGCATAACTGAACCCCCACCCTAACATGCTCATCACAGGGGATTTTGTGAAGTGTCTATTTAAAGTATACAAGATTAATAATAATAAACATATATAGTTATTTATATAGACCAAACTTTAAATATATTACCATAAAATGTATTTATTTTGTATAATTTTAAAAGCTTTATATGCAAAAATTGTCAAATCTGTTTAAAGACTAAAAAAATCTATGGCAATTGCACGCTCCTTAAGACCTCTGCTGCAATTTAAGAGTGAAACAACCTATAAATATATTTTAATACAGTCATGATATCTTTAGCTGTCACTTTTGATAGATGAGTCGGTTTTCGGTGTTGACAAGTGTCTTAAAATAAACAAATTAGTACAAATGAAACAGCAAAGCATAACTGCTATTCATGTGGTTGGCTTATAATACAGAAATATTGCAACCATTTAGGCTTGGTCAGTGTAAATAGCAGCACTGTTTTGATTTGGCCAGAACCAGAAGCTGTGTTAGGGAAATGTGTTTGAGGCGTAACAGTACATTATTTGTGCATACACTCCTATAGACATGGTGGTCAGACGGTGAAGGACACTGACATTTGAGTTTGTGGAAGTGTTCCTTGCGTGTGTTTATATCATTGGTGTTCTTGCTTCGTAGTTGACGTGCCCTTTCCGAAATAAAGTACCGTAAAGTAACGATATTAAAATTTTCCTTGTTTTATATTTACTGTCCCCCTACAATTACTTTATTCCTATTTTACATCACGATCAGAAATAGGAAGATTTTATTAAAACAAAGTTAAATGTTTTGTGAAAATTAAAAAAAGTAGGCAAACCCATACTGAAAATTATTTACACTTAGATTTCGTATTATCCGGCCCGGTACCACCACTTTAGGACGGATAATCATGACTTAGTGTACTTATCTATGTTGATCACCAAAGAGAAATTATACTTTTTTTTTTAATTCTCTTCCCACAAATATGTGAATGAAGACTGGAATCATCTCACATTTTATTTATTTTATTATATACTTGGAAGAAGTTAGAGGAAAGTTGAATAGAAACATAAAAGAAACTAAGACAACATAACTTTTACAGTTAAAAGAACACAGTTACACTTTACATTGCTGCCATTAGACATAGAGTTATGAATGCCTGCTGACGGAACTCTCAGGCAGGAGTGTGAAATGCGCAACATAACTTAAAAGAGGAAATGGAAAAATAATATTGTAAAGAATGATAGAACATTTATGTCATATCATTCTTTACAATTTTCATTTTTTTTTCATGTTAGTGTTTTTTTGTTTCCTCTTTTAGGAAGTAGCATTGTGTGCTTAACACTCCCTCTTGAATACCAATAGAATGAAACCTAGGTCAAGGGATTGGGCGGTAGCGATTGATTTTCTTCCAGGGGCAGCCATTACCTCTAACATTTATTTGCGAGTCTACCCGTTGTGATCTGCACACAAATAAAGCCATTTAGATATAAGATACAGCATATCATACTGTAACTTTAGGACTTTATATAGGTCATGAGAAAGTTCTCGGAGGGGTTTCTCATTAGTGAAAATTTTGCTTATTCACTTTTGAAATAACTTATGTGTGTACTTTAACATTTTCCTACTATCTTTTAACAAATCCAACCACGAAAACTTTATTTCTAATGCCGGTTATTTTGTTTTAGGACTAATTTAATTTAGAATGGGTCACTGTAAAACAGTGTAAAATACTAATTGTAAGCTCTGGTCAGAAAGATGAAGTGCTAAATAATGTATTTTAAATAGGCTTTATTCTGATGTCACAGTTACACTTATGTCTCAGGGATACCAGCGTAAATTTATTTTCCTTTGTTTCTACAGATTTAGAATATAATATTATGAATAAACTTCCATCCTTGAGTCATTTTATGCCAAACTTTAATATGGGCCATTCATTCATTACATACAGCTTTCTTATGTTCTAATCATTGTTTATATAGATCTATTTATAAGTGTTTCCTCTGTTTGGTGGTGAGAGAAAGGAAAGAAGGTTTTCTTAGCAAACTTGTGCCAAATACCAACCACAAACACTAATTTTGCTCTGCATCATTCAGGCATTGTAATATCCCTATCTGCATAAACCATCCATACACACTGACCTTGTTTTTGATCATTCAAACATTGTAATACCACTTTATCACCATCATGAAATAGTTGGTGACCACAGGCTCTTGTTATTCTTGCAAAATGGCAATTGGTGGAACTTTGAACTTAATTTGTTCATTTTAAAAAAAATGTTGATTTCTGATTTGTAAGATAATTTTATGTAAATCATTAAAAAATTACTTTGTCGGTAAGATCTATCATTAAATAAGGTTATCTTGATTAGCTTAGTGTTTTTAAAAATTAATTCATATTGAAATATATTATACGTTGTGACGTTAGATGCATATTCTTAGCATGTTTTTTGGGTGTGTTTTTTATGTTTTCCCCTTATGCATTTTGCATACACCAACAATTTATATTTTGTTTTAACACAGCAGGATTATCAATTAGACATTTGCCCTCTGTTTTCAATTTTAATTATTTTTGCATGATGGTTTGTTTAACTTATTATTAAGCATGATTATACAAGTGTTAGCATTTTGTAGGTACATATATATTAAGAAATAAATATAGTGTATGTTTTTATTGTTTTAATATTTTCTTTATTGAGTGTATAATGCTTTATATGGTGGTTGTGTTGTGAATTAGTATTAAGTAATGCTGCCATTCTCTCTCAACACACATACCTTAGGATCCATTATGTTTATCTCGGATAAAAGGTAAGTTTTGCCTCCATATTTACTCCAACTGACTTTGTTTTAAGTTTGCTGTAGATATATTTGTGGTGGTACACTTTCAACTTCACAGAGTCTTTTTTTTTTTCTTTGAGTAATTATCTATTAGCACCAAATTATTTCCTCTCTTTACTTTTAAAGCTACACATTATTCGTAGATAGTTAATTTATTTTTGGCCTGAAAATTTTTATTTAGTTTTTCTTTTCCCGGCATGCAACTTTTATGTTGTTTAGTTAAATTTTTTTAAAAGGATAGTTTATCATTGGATTTCGTGGTGGCTAAAATTGGGTCTGTTTGTTTTATTATAGATTATGATTACGACTATTACGGTTATGGGGATTATCGAGGCGGCTACAGTGATCCATATTACGATGAGTATTATCGTTACGAGGATTACTATTTCGATTATCCGCCTCCACCACCTACCAGAGGGAGGGGCAGGCAGCCTCAGCCGGTGGGTCGATCGACTTTATAACAGTCGTCTTCTCGTTCACTCGTACGTCTGCTCATTTTGATTGTGGCACAGTGTTTACAATCCTAACTCTCAATGCCTTTTCTCACATTAAAATACGCTTTCACAACTATTTACTTGTTACTTAACGCGAGTCAAAATGAAGCAATCACACATTACACCACATATTAACAAGCTTCATAAAATTACAGTTGAGAGCTTAAAATAAATTGTTCATGATAACAAAACATTACCAATACATTGCAAAATTATTTTGTAGTTTTTATAATAAAATTTGAACTTTATTTTTATAATTCTCATTTAAAAATGTTTTCAAAGTGAGCTGGGTTTTTCTTAGGTTTTCGCTATTGTTGACATGATTTATTTGTACAATGGTAATTGCAAATGCAAGTCAATGTTAATATTTAATTAATTTTTATCATTTGGATTTAAATTTTAAATAATGGTTGGAACTCGCATTAGGTATATAAGATTTTGGAAGTTGTGTGGAAATAACTCAGGGCAGGCAGATGTTGCATGCGCAGCTCTGTGCTTAGTGCATTGTACTTCCTAACATGTCAACTGAAAATAACATAAATTTCAACACTAATGCTATCCTTCCCTCTAACACTGTGCCATGCTCAAATTGGTTATCATATCTGAGCCATCGGTACAGGCCATTCCAAATTATTTTTTCTTTTAACATGCATACTAAGCCGGGAAAAGGAATTCGGACAAATTGACTTTGTGGTGAGATATTAGGTGTTGCAGAGTTTATTTGCGAAGTATTTGTGCCTGTACTGGCTCAGGTATGATGTTTTTTTTATTATTATTTTTTGCTGTCTAGTTGCAGGGTTATCCAAAAAATACTGGCAAAGGGATCCGAGACATCAGCTGACCACTTCATCGATTAACTTTTCCTCATCTGATGATATTTCTTTACATATTTAGTTCACATTGGGTGCTCTACAAAAATTGAAGGATACAGACTCCACTGAAAAGTTTGCTTTGGAAGCAACATTGTTGTTTGAACAACGACTAGTGAGAGATTCATCATGATCCAATGATAGTTACGTGGCATATTTGGTGCTTGTACTAAAACCTGTTATTGGCGAATAGATTGTGCACGAGTTTTCTTGATAAGAGGTCTAAATTGCACTTTCGAGAATTCATAATGAAGGCTATGTTGAGGCTTTTTAGTGTAATGCACACTTAGTTTGCAAGTATTGAAACCAGCATAATGTTGGATTTTCAGGAAGTACAAATTCTGAGGAAAGGTTAAATTAAATAAATTCAGGCACATTTCTCCTGTAACATTCTCTTGCTTACAGCTTTAGTTTCGTGCTTTTTGCTTTTTTGTGACCGCTTCTTAGAAGCTTATTGCTTTTAGCTGGGCGCAAGTAGATGCTTTGGCTTCCCTGTCCGATATTCCCAACCTTATGCAAATCACTAATTTTGGATAACCCTGCTTTGTGTTTTCAATAAGATCAAAGTTAGTATAGCAAAATTAATCTCAGCCACACAACAGGTACCATATTGTAGTGGCCCTTTTTTTTAATCTCTTTTAAAAACCGTTTCAAAATAAATTATTGTTTTGATTTTTATTATTCCCATTTATTCACTTGTAATGTCATGCATAGAAAACATATACAAGCCTTTACTAACTTTTTTAAGCTTTTAAACACACAGTGCTGTGTTCCAAAAGTCTTAAAATTTGTCAAGCTAAATATAATTTTTAATTAAAGCTTTTTTTTATTACTATACTATTACAATATTCATACTAAAATAAGTTTTTTAATCATAATATAACTTCTTTCTACTTCCATATTATCATTTTATGTTTTCAAAGTTTTGAATGATTATCCTAAAGGTTTTTTTTAGCATAACATAACTAAACCATTTCAATATTATATTGTAAATTTCCTTCTTTGGGAAGTTTACGTCTGTACCCTTAAAAATGATCAGAATGGTGTATTTTAGTTTTGGACATGGATTTTTTTTTTATTCTTTAAGTTAAGACAACCAACAAACACTAGATCTTAGCTTTTAAAATAGGATAAGGAATTATTAGAAAAATTAAAGTAAGTTTGGAATAATTGAAATGTCAAATAAAGTAGGTAAATATTATGAAAAATATATGAATTTTATGATAAGTCAAAAGTGATTCAATATTAAATCGATGGTATGGTGCACTGCATAGACTTTCTCTCTTTATCTGAAAATAAATACATTTAGTAAAAATACGTATAATTTGGGGGACAAAATAATAAACACTGTTATAGAAAAATTGAGGAAAAAGGAAATCTCTGTCCACCAAAATGCAAAATAATCCATTTCAAAGTGCTCCACTGTGTGTGTGTGTGTGTGTGTGTGTGTGTGTGTGTGTGTGTGTGTGTGTGTGTGTGTGATTTGCTTATAGCTCATAAAATGTTGGGTTTATAAAAATATGTATTGAATAAAAACTTCCTTTACTAGTACTACAACTTTAGAATGATATGTTATTTTGTATCTGAAATAGTTGTGAAGATATGGTCAAAATTGGAAATTTCCACTTATTTAAAGTACCCTTAGTCATTGTCATGAAAAAATGAGAACAGCCATTAAAGTTTTGTTTGTAATGTTAAACAATGCTTGAATACAAAAATTGAATCAATCTGCAGCCCATTTCAAGAAAATTGATTTTATCTCTTGTTACCCTTTAGTAAAACAACCCTTAATTTTAAGGTTGGATATCAAATTCCATAAATCCCTCAGGGAAACTTTGTGAAAACCCTAAATACCGAGCTTTAACCCGATTGGTAAGTTGGTTTCAGCACTATGTCGACATAGACAGATAGCATTGCAAGAAACACCTTTTCATTTTGTAATGTAAACTAAATAGCAAGCCAAAATTATATTAAATAAATCGGCAAGATAAACATTTATGATGAGAAATTAATAGGCAATAATAAGGAATAAGTAAAATTTGAGGCAAAATACTAAGTGTAGGTAAACATTTAAAGCAGGGTTGCTACAGGTATAAAAACCGGAAAAGGTTAGGGAAAAATCAAGGAAAATGCAAAGTAGTCCTGGAATTCTTGATAGACAACCACGCCACATTATGATCCTTTTCCTTATTTTATGGTTTCTATTCACACCGTCGTCTTTCAACCCATGCCTAGGCGGCAGGTATGACTCAACATGCCACCACCTAGATCTGGTGAAGAAATAACATTGAACAGCTCTATTGAAATAAAACAAACACGTTCAAGCTCGAATGTTGAGACGATACACTCGGAAGCTGCCTTAGGGCGTCACTTGATGTAAACTGATCATAGGCGAGTTTTCGTGATTGACCTGGTTACATTATAATATAGAGTGTTATTGACTAAGATGAGCGAAAACGATGTTGAGATGTTTATTCTTACAGCTGGTAGATGAGTTTACATAGTCCTACATATACTGCATATCGACGGAAAAGGAGCTCTTTAATTCTTTTAGTTAGATTTAGTTGTTTTGACTAGTTCTAATATTTACACAACAAATCAAGCTAAACATATCTTCCCAAAAATAACCTTAAGAAAACGAAATACTTATGTAATATTAAAAAGGCCTAGATCATATAGAACTTTTTTCTTTTATCCATAACTAAAATGGTTTTCAAGTACCTACTTACTGTCATGTATTTCTAGCTAGTAATTGCTGTCAATTTTAATTTACAAAAACTTAAGATCCATTGACTACGGAGTTATACTGGTTTAATTCTAAAATAAGAAGTGATACTGTTTAAAAATTGGTGCACAAATTCTCGGCTCTTTGGTTGTAACCAAGGCCCAGATTTTGATGACCTTAAAATTGCCAGAAAATGATCAATCCAAGTACCATGGAATGTAAAGTTATCGTGAACTGACTTTTACTGTTAAGTATCCAGGTTTGATCAATGATGTCACTTGGGTACTAAACCATGCCAAAGAAATCTTTATTTAGAATTGATTGGCTCGATGAGCCACAGTTCAAGCAAATAAAGCCCTGCAACGCAAAAACACAGCTTATTGCACTGTGTACTCCAAAACTATAGAGTTAAGTAATATAGGCCAAAGGCCATGTTCTTAAAATGTACGAAGATCATTTGTGGCTTTTTCCCAAAAAGTCAGGGAAAATTGACCTTAAAGGTCTGGTAAACAGGGAAAAGTCAGGGAATTTTCACTTTCCTTTTCTGTAGCAACCCTGTAAAAGGAGATTATCAAAAATAAACAAGTTAATATTTTATAAGTGTTGATTAACATAACATAATGGTGAATTTAAATTTCTTTAAGTAATCGTTTGGATATTGGTTTTTTAATACTCCAATTTCTTATTTTCAAAGTGTACATTTGTCTCACTCCGTATCTACCTAGTTTGCATGTTGGCCACAGAAAAGAGAACCTGGTAAGTCAGTGAATTTGAAAACTGAAGGGAAAAAATCAAGGAATGGTCATGGAATTGAACCTTAAAACAGGGAGGATTAGATATTCACATTAAATAGAAACAAGAGAAACTTCAATATAACTTTTTGTTGATTCCACTTTAATATTGCAAACAACAATATTAGGTCCAGTAAACTAATAATAATCAACCTTGGACATTGTTGCTTTGGTTAATTTATTTACCAAGGTCATATATTGCACATGTGTCCAAACTCTGTTTAGGTTTATCTGGAACAGGCTCTCACACTCACATTTGCTAGAAATAGAAAGTTCAGCACAATTATATAATTACATTTGCTTACAGGAGTAATGATCAAAACTTGAAAAGCAACAATCTGTAAGACTCATTTCTCGCTAGATTATTGGATATTTTAATCTAGAAAACATTGACTATCATTATCATCTCTAATACTCGGCACATGAATATGTTTAAATTCACATGTTACAGATATATTTTTCAATTTTTTATAAGTTCATTTTTTATTATAGTCTCACTAGAATAAATATCAAATTCATATATTTTTTATAATATTTATATACTTTATTTGTCACTTATATTAGTCCAAACTTAATTTTTAAAGGTTTGATACTTATTTATTTTCATATGTTATGATTTAAAGTCTAAAATAATAACCTTCACACTTGCTTGGGTAAATAGTCAAAATACCCTGAGACAAACACATTTATGCAACAATGGCTTATTTAGGATTTGTTAACAGACTACTAACCGCCTCAGTGGCATAGTTAGCTAACGCACTAATTTCATGTTGAGCTAGACTGCCGAGGACGGGAAGATAGAGGTTCAAATCTCACTTGGGTGAACTGGGTGGGTTTTCCACTCTCCTTCCACTAAAATGGGGGTTCATTTCCTCCATAATCAACCTTACAAACTCCTAACATATTAGCGTAATTAGTACTTAAGTATAAAACCTGAATGGGTATTAAGACGCGCTGCTAAGTATTAACAGACTGCTTGTTGAAAGTAGCGATATGGTTCCCAAGACTAGCTAGGTGGCAATAGTTAAGTTTGAAGAGTTCTGTTAGATTAGAAGATTGGAGGATGGTACAAAGGGCATTAATTATGCATATATATATTATAAATAAAATTATAATAAAACAAACCAGTATGACGATTGGAAAGATGTCTGAATATGGGACAGATTCCAAATATTTTTCTACCTTAACCAGAGATCCTTTTATCCACCACACTTAACTGTTTTGATATCATTATAATATCCCTCCCTAATTAACAAAGAGTGCCATCTCAATAGTCCTGGAGACAAAATCACGATCTCCAACAGTCAACAAGCGTACAAATCTTGAGTAAGCCATTTTTGGCTGGAGATAGCAGCTGTCTAAATCTGTTTTTTAAATTCTTTAAAGTGTTTTCTAAAATTTCTACTGGAGCTTCACAAAGGCAAATGTAAGATTATCCCACTTTTAATCGTTACAGTTTTTTAAAATAGTTTTTGAATATTCAAGTTATATTGTTAAACCTACTGTATATAATGTGTGCAAATTTGTTTAAACTCCTTAAAATATTAAACACACACACATACACACTGTAACCTTAAAATTATAACACAGATACATTATTCTTTCTTCCATGATTATTATGTTAGATATCTCAATATTGATATAGAAAGCGCTTGGAACTAACACTTAAATGGATTATTTCCAAGATAATTAACCCCCTCCCCCACTTTCTTGCTACAACATTATTCATATTATTTTAACATTCATTTAAAAGTTTAATAAAATGAAATTGGGTTCTACCATATACGAGGGGGGGAAAGGGGCTGTGTAGCTTGTGCATATGTCTTTTGGCAATAATGAACATTGAAAGGGTTTGTGGAAAAGATTGTATTGGTAATGGTTTTAATAATGTAGTCTTACAGACATATCTACTATTTAAAACATAACACTGAGATATTGGAAGATATTTGGATCTGCTGTGTGCGTGTGTGTGTTACTTTAATGGACTTCCTGGTATTTCTTTTTTATCTTGTGTTTTGCTGTGATATTAATATATTATTTAATTTATCTTAACAAATAATTTATAATCCAACAAACTAGGGTGGTCCATGCTAAATGTATGGCAGGTGAAACTAGAGCATGTTTAATCCAATTATTGACACAGTGTGTTAACTCTTGGCCACTTAGGATCCAGAAGAAGAATGGCTCTTGGAAGCAAGCATCTCGTCCCGTGGCATGCGCGTTGGGACTCAGGTTTGTGCTTGCTACCCAAATAATGCCTTTTATCACTTAAATAACTTGGTTTCACACAAATAACCCGTTGTTTTTATATATATAAATACATAGTATTTCATTTGTGGTGATAGGGGAAATGGATTCCAGTACTAACATGATAAAAGGCACTGTGATGTCTTCACTGACTTTGTATGGCATAAGAAATGATTTTAATGTTAGTTTTGGAAGCACTTTTTAATTTTAAAAGATAGTGGAATATCACTTTTGGCTTGGTGTTGATTATAATTAATATATTTCAGGTACAGTGTTAATTTTTTTTTAGTATCGTATTTATTTATTAATAAGTTTTCCAGTGATCTGCTCATTGATACATTTTAAACCACAATCTTTATTTATATTTGTGATAAACCATACATATTATGTAAACCATCTTGATTGACTAGATATTTTATATTAAACAGTTTTGTCTTATTCTATCTGTATTTATAATTTTAGCTCGTATAAATCACATGCTTTGTATATAATAATTACCAGGTCAAGGGTGGAGCTCCACTACTGAGTGCCACAAGAAGTTAGTGCAGATATCATATTATTGTAGCATCATTTACTTTTTTGGATATGTGTTGAATAAAGGAGTGATTTTTCTGTCCATGTCTGTCTTAGGCTGGTCGTGGGCGTGGAGTAGTGGCCCGTGGCCGAGCAGGTGGGCCCCCAGCGCGTGGGGGGGCAGTCAGGGGGGCACAACGCCCCGCAGTCTCCGCGGCCCGTGGGGGGGGTCGGGGGGGCGCGCGTGGGGGTCCACGCGGCAAGGGAAGTTTACCAGGTGAGGACGGTCTGTATCTACACCTATTCTTTCTCTTTTATGTTGCCTTGAAGGGACTTCTCAGCTGCAGGTTTTACTGGCATTGGCATTTGCCAGAATTCATGCAGTCTGAGAAGACTCTTTAAGTAATAAAATAAATAAAGTGGCACAACTTAGTAATTCTAACTTCATTATTCAAATATTTAATATCTTAATTCTGATTGTAAAAATAGTTACAACCTTCCTTTGATTCCTTGATTCTAATAATCTCTGATCATTAAACTTGTTGATATATAAATGGGCTTCATCTTATCTATTTTTTAGTTTTTGTGTATGCTTGAAAACTAAATTTGTCAAAACAAGTTTCACTTATCAAGTTTATTAAAAAAGTTATTAAGACGTGGTGCTATTAAAAAAATACTTGGATACAATATTAACTTGTTCATAATTTAATGCACTTTATAGTAAGATATAAATTTTTATTTTATTTTAAAAAATATTTTATAATACCTACAAAAACAGGTTTTCTTGCCTTATATTGTATATTGCAGACTTCTTTAATATACTCTTAATTCTAAATTAAACGTTTGACTTGGAGTTGAAAAATAATTTCAATACCATTCCAATTTTTAGTTTTTTTAAACCAAATGATAAGTTGTGCCACAAATATGTTAGTTTTGGTTTGTACAAATACTATCCAAATAATACAGCTGCCGATCTATCTTTGCTCCAGGGTTGACCAAATCTAGAATATTTGCTACTTTCATACGGTTTCTTGACACATATACAAAATAATGGATATCTTGATTTTTATTGTGTGTAGCATGCACAAACACCTACATTATTTGTTTATGTATAAGTGAAAATGGTTGGGGTGTCTGAAGCTTTAAAACGTAGTTCATTTGAATATTTGCTGACTTTGGCTGCAGAGAATGGGTTTTTTAGTAGAGCTGCGCCGATCAATTATTTTTCCGATCACCGATGCCGATTATTTTTGTTTTCAATTCTATAAGTTAATAAAGTAAAATGACACGTAAAGAAAAAGGTTACTTTTATTAATTTTATAATGTTCAATATAGGTTTGTTTTAGTAACATTTAAATAGAAACTTTTAAAATGTAAAGGTTGTTTAATCATTCTTTCTTATTGTTACTGTAAGACAACTGAACCTGTCACTAAACAACAAATTATAATAATAGCAAATTTAAATAACTCCTGAATAAACTTTACATAAGTAGGCCTATTAAAAGTATGTTTACTGTTGTGTGGGCTTTAAATTTCTATTTAAAAATACCTGCTTCTTGACTTTGTTTGGGTGGAGTGAGCCTCTTTTTCTATCACTGACGAATATTGAGATTGTGATATTCAAAGTCCATAATTTTTGCCGACCTACCATTTGTACAGTACTTTTTTAAGTTCACAGCTGCATCTTCTTTGTCTTCCTATGGTGTGTGGTAATATTGTCTTTGATTTCATCTGAAGTCTTGTTGTGCCCACCTCGAATTTTTGGAGTCGTGTTAATCATATGACCTGGATTTACTGCAACTTCTTTCTGTACAATTTGCACAAATTATTTTGTTATTGATAATGTATTTTTGAACATTACTTTGCAAACAGGAATTGATTTTCTATCAATGACAAAGCTATAACTGTATGAAAACTTTCGTCTTCCATTTTGGTTACTGTTTTGTGGTCGGTGCCTCTCCAATGGTTTAGCAGCTATGTTCGTTCATACCACCAATCTGTTTTTTATGTTCCCATGTCATATCAGCGTTCCAAATAATTTTATGAATTCCTATTCTATCACTTATAATGCAATTGCCTCATAAAGCGAAAAGAGGTTTTCTTTATTGAGATATATTTTATCATCACTAATTCTCTTATTCAGCTTTGCCTACATTGACAAGATGGACCTAGAACTTTTTCTTTTACAACTTTACCTGACCGTAACGTGTAGGGATTCCCACCAAACCGCTTTTTCTTCAATATATTTGGTTTCCAATTTTCAGGTTGACATGAGCGTTTCCTTGTGACAGCTGACATATCAGGAACTTAAGCAGAATTTTTATTAAAGGCTCTAGCATCTAGACCCTGATTTTGGTTGGAAGAACAGTAGAGAAAATTCGAACATTTTCGGGTGCTCGATCACCCCTTTTATATATATTATGATTTACAGAATATAACACTAAAGCATAAACATATGACTGCTTGTAGGTAGGTTTCTACACCATTACTGGTAAATAGGCTAGCCCAGGGGTCGGCAACAATTTTTTGTAAAGTGCCAAATAGTACCTATTTTAGGTGCTGCGGGCCAAGAGGCAAACTCGATATTTATATAGGTAGGCCTACTTTAATAACCAGCAAAAAAAACAAGTTTTCACAAATTTAATTAACAAAATGTAACATAATAATAATAATAATAAAAATACAATTGTTTGAAATACAGCTCTCAATGAGAAAAATGGATTTGCGTTTTTGAGATAAAATATCGCCAAATTGGAGTTCAAAGCTAGTACTCCCTATGATAAAAAGTGATTGCAAATGTTAATTTTTTAAAGATGATCTGTATTGAGACTTTACGCAAATCATCTTTGAACGTGTTTTTTCACACAGCTAAGTGCTGCCAATACAGATATAAAACCCCAAACGTATTATCTTAATTGACCATATTCATCTCTTGGAAGACATTTATAGAATTCTGTAAGATACTTCTCTTGAGATTTTCCTTTTAGCATAATATCATACTGCAAATTAATCATTTCCAATTGAAGGCTAGGGGGGGGAACCTCTCAACTGTACAGTCAAATGGATTTTAAAATATGGAAATGTCTTCTGCACTTGCATTAATATCTGAAGAACATGGCTGGATTTGAATTTGAAAACATAAAATCCATTCTTATCTTGCTGGCCATACAAAAAGGGGTGGTGGGCCATAGCTTGCAGACCCCTGGGCTAGATCATGATTTAAAGAAGCGAGTACATATCCTCTAAACTCTTGCTCCTTACTCTACTAGAGTAGATATGCAGATAGCCTGTGAAACACAAAGCATATGCCCCTTTAATACCATCTTTTGTCAACCATAGGTGACATTTTCAGCAATGTTCCAAGGTCAATGTCAACAGAAGCTTAGTGCCTGCTGAAAGTGTGCTGATTTTCAAATCTATGATACACTGTATAAACCTATGAAGTGAACAACTAGTGTCTTGACCTCAATGAACCTTGATAAAACAGGTAGTGCACTCTATAAGTGAGAAAAGGAAAATGACTAGACTAATGGAAGGGTGGTGGCGTATAATTAGGAGAAAGGGAACAACTAACCTCAAGACTTATTATTTGATAACTTTTTTAGTTAGTTTACTTGGATAATACATTTTTATTTTAGGTGGTTTAAATATTGCATTTTGTTTTTTCGGGATAAGTTATTCTAATGTAAATTATTTAGTGATAAATAAAATGATAGAATATTAGGAAAATGGTAGAGCACAAATAAAAGTAACAACACTGACACATATTTACACACACTTCAATATTTCGATGCTATTGTAGCATCTTCCTCAGGAAGTAGTAATTAGACTGGACAGGATGTTGTCTTCAGTGATGCCAACTTGATTGGTGAGGATGAAAACTTCTCTGGTGGAGTTGAAATTCCCTGAATGATTCTCTATTGCTCTATGGATGGTAGGTGGTGCTGGTGTAGTTTCTGGGTTGAGATTAGCGAATATTTAGGTTAGGTGGTTTTCTAGATTTTGTGATCCATTGATGTGCCAGTTCCCATCTTCTTAACTGAGACATATTACATTGTGTCTTGTGGAATGATTTTAACACCTTGACAGTGTAGCAGTTCTCAAAGTTGAGGTTATGATTGGTGGCGTGTGCTGAAACTGGTTTTTCTGGATTCTTAATTTTAGTGTCATGGCGGTGTCCATTCATTCGCTTACGGAGAGTTTCAGTGGTGAGGCCAACATATTGTGCAGTACATTGTTGGCATTCTAATTGGTAAATTAGGTTACTGGACTCACATGTGTGACTGCCTTTGATGGTATAGGTGGAGTTGGTGATGTTGCTGGAGAAAGTGACTGCTGGATGATGTATTTGGCAGGTTTTGCAAGCTGTTTTGTTGCAAGGTCGAGAGCCTTGTTGTGGTTGAATGAAGGTTGTGTCCTTTTCAGTTTTGAGTTTGGGGTGTACCAGAAGATTTCTAAGTGATGGAGGCTGTTTATACACAAGGAATGGAGGTTTTTTAAGAATATTGTTGNCTCTACCATTTTCCTAATATTCTATCATTTTATTTATCACTAAATGTTTTTGCTCAATGCACTTTTTTCATATATAATATTCTAATGTAAATTAGAAATTAGTTTGAGGTGCGTTTCCACATATCCATTCATTTGCCAATTTCTAATAAGGAGTAATTTTTGTGTGTTACCGTCTCAGAGAATCCAGACCACCCTTCCGTTAGCTTAGTCAGTTTCCCTTTTTCACCTTAGAGTGCACTACCTGTTTTATCAAGGTTCATTGAGGTCAAGTCAAGACACTAGTTGTTAACTTCTGAAGTTTATATCAAATCAGCACAAAAGCTAGTTCTTAAATGTAAAATGTGTGTTTCGATTGTATTTTAAACCATAATTAGCCGAGAATTTGGTAAGCTAAAAAATATCTGGGATAAGGTTTTACTCAAAATATGAAATAAAATAATCAGTAAATTACAATGTGATTCAGACTGTCTTTTGTTTGTAACTGTGTAATATATATATATTATAATTCCTAGTAGACTATGGTAATACAAATTAAAAAACTTTATTTAAATCTTAAAAAAACTTTTTATTATTATTATTCATAAAAAAGATTAACGAAAACCGAGGGGGGCAGGGGAAACAGAAGGGTGTGGACATACTTTTGAGTCGGGAAATTTTAGGAAATGATCAGGGGAAAAGCTGGGAATTTCATTGGTCAAGTTGAGTAGACACAATGCTAGTATTTGAACCATTGTAATTTTTTTTGTTTAACTTAAATTATATATAAAAAGTAAAACCAAATTACAAATTATTTTGTTTTCACTGCATTCAACTTTGAACTTGGCACCCCCATCAATAGATAGTTTGGCAGTTGTAATTATAATCATGTAGGAGTTCTAGTAACTTATTTTCTCCCTGGTGGAAAAAACCCATTGAAATTGTATATCATAATTGTATTTCAAGGGAAGTATCTAATTTATATAAGACGGTAGTGTTTAAACAATGTACAATATTGTAAAGTAAGTGATAGTGAAGAAGCCAACCTGAAAGGATAGTTATGTTAGGCCTATATTGAAACAAACACACTATTCTTTTTCATATCTTTTTGAACTTTTCACACTTCCACTGCGTTTTAATTGTTAGAAATACTTTTTTTATAATAAAAAACATAATAAATCCAAAGAAAGTGAGTATATGGAACTACATGTTTGAAGAATTTGAAATATAATTGAAAACCTTCACTGTTGCCAAATTGATGCAACAGAATGGAGGCTTGAATAGATAGCTTGCAAAAAAAAATTAAAAGACTAAAACCATAATTTAAATAAAAAAGTTTTTATTTCAGATTTAAACCCAGGGGTAGTCTGTATTTGGTTACCCATTGATGGGCAAGTTCCCATTGCCTAAATTGAGAGTTATTGCAAGTGGCTGTCGGGGAATTTTCTGAGTACTCTGGTGGTGTAGCAGGAGTCAAAGTACTTATTGTGGGTGTTAGCATGTGATGGAACTGAATTATATAGATTTTTGTGGTTGGTATCGAAACTGTGATTGTTCATGTGTATTCTCGGAGGTCCTATTGTGAATTCAACATATTCAACCTCACAAATATTGCATTGAAGTTGGTAGATTAAGTTGGATGTGTTGCAGTCAAAGAACACGAAGCCATATTCACCCAATGCCACTGACTATTTAAGCCTCCATAATGTTGCATCAATTTGGCAACACTGCAAGTTTTTAGTTATATTTCAAATTCTTTGAGCCCTTTGTTTTTTATATGTCTCTTTATATGAAAGAGGAATATTTATGATAATTGAAACTTTGGAATTGGGAAGTGTAAAAGTGCAAGAAGAAATAAGATAAGTGGGTTTGTTTCTATCTAGACCTAACCTAACTATTCTTTCATGTTGGCTTCTTACACTATCACCTACTCTAGATTATTGTACAGTGTTTATACACCGTCTTATTCATTTCCAAGCTTTTAGCTATTATTAATATATATATATAAGATATTTTGATGAAATAAGTTAAAAATATAAAACTAAGACATTTATGACATTCTTATATAAAGCTTTTTTTATCTTACTCATGCAGATAGCCCATGAAACCTAGAGGGAGACAACCATATTTTTGCATTTTATGTAATTCAGTAACATTTTTCATGTTTTGCCATTAAAAACTAAACCTTTCCTGCAGCTAAGTAGCATCATTTTCAATAATATTTGTATGCATGAACTCTTATGGCTGAAGAGCAGCGGTTCCCAAATGTTTTAAATCTTGGAACACTTTTAAGGACATCACATAGCACTGCCATTCCCTTGATGCCAAAGGCATATACTGTACATGCATTTTTTTGCTAATTTTTCCCATCGAAAGTGGTTAAAAATTGTATCTTTAAATATAGTTTTCTCAAAACATCACTTTTTGTACATATGTGTCTTTGGCATAAGGGTGACTATTTTCACATAGCACCTCGTAAAGTATGATTTTGGTAGGAAGAACAGTAGAAGTTAGTTACTAAAACCATTTTAATATGTTCATACATAAAATCATGTTATCTGCAGCTGTCACTTTTGATAGATATTATTAATACCTATAAAATAACACATTATAAAGAATTGTTGTCAATGTCCGCTGCCGCAAAGAAATATGTTTGAATTTTCTCTTCTGTTCTTCCAACCAAAATCAGGGTACTATAGGTACTAAACAGAATGACAGCAGTATTCACAATGGAAATGAATTTTCAAGCATTCTGCATGTTAAACATCAAGATTTATATCATTTTAAATGTTAGTTTCTCACCTAATTTCAGAAAAATGAGGAACTTAACTAACTACATAAACGAAAAACCACAGTAAAAAACCTAAATTAAGGCAACACATTATGTTAACCACATAGATAAGGCGTTTATAACCGTTTTTACAGTTGCAAAAACAAAATTGGAACTTGGCATAAAAAAAAGAACGGCAAAGTATAATCCACCAACTTAGATTCCAATAAAAGGGATGGGACTGTTTTGATTAGCACAACGCTGCTATAGCTGGTTGAATTTGGGACAGCTGCAGCCAAATATCTGGCTCTGTATCGAAGCGAAAACTGTATTGTGTTTTAGTTGCCACATAGGCAGAGAATCTTGAGTCACATAAGTTATTGCAAAGGGCAAAAGGATTATTTTCGCTCCATCTGATAAAACTTCAAATTTGTCATGTCGCTTACATCGAAGTTCAGATGTGACTTCTTGGATGCAAAATTCTCTTTTATCACAGAATATGATGTCAAATCAATCACACTCATACTACTGCGATGTTGGACACATTGGTTTTTCCGCCAAATAAATAATACTACACTACGATTTGACTTGATTTGACTCTCGGCTGTATACTGAATGAACTGCGGCTGACTGAAGATGTGAAAAAACAAGAGCTTTTAATATTCAATAGAAACTTTCCAGAAGCTAACAATTATATCTGAAAGCGTGGTGAAGTTCTCGTAGAGATGGGGTTAGCTGGCACCATCGAGTCTCTCTTGTCTGATTTTGCCGCGTGTAATCTGTGTGCTTTTCCCGCCTGCACCTTCTTGAAAACATGCGTAGAACGTCAGCAAAGCTGACTGAGGTGACGTGTGCCATGCACTTTGGCTTTTACTGCTATCTACACTGCTTCACAACACGCTGCTAGAGCTAAATAATCTCAACCCAATACTTACCTATACACTTTTTTAAGATCTTGTCATATTTATTTTATTTACTTTTTTTCCCATCTCTTCACAGAGCACACTTTGGGAACCACTGCTCTAGTGTTTTCATGTTTGGTGGTCTATACACAATTGACCAACTGGTCTTCCTTTTGTGTGTCAGTCCAGCTGAATGTAATGGGGGTCTGCGAGCATTATTTTTATTCAATTCTGCATTTGTAATAGAACCTTGGCTTTGGGTTTGACAGCTTCATAGGCGCGGAAGTTCTTATTTGTTACCTAAGGCCAATACCATTAATTAATGCACACAGGCTTACTGATAGCTTAGCAAATTATCAATAAAGTTTAACTTTTACTTACATCATAGAGTTTAAAATATTATTTTGCAAACTTTACATATGCATGTCTTTTCATCTGCATTTCTCTGATTAATTATAAATTAAATTCTTTTTTCGTTTCCCACTCTCTATATCAGCCATTTTTAATAATAAAGAAAATGCAAAGAAGCTATTAAAAACTTCTTTGTTAAAATGCACTTTTAAATTTGTCACAGATAATTCAAAAGTGATAGAATATTAAGGACTAAACATTATACGCGAGCTGGGATGATAGCACAACTAAAGCGCTCTATCTGCTTCATGCCAGTGACCGAGGTGTTATTATTTTCTTTAAAGTACATGAAAGGTGGATAGAAACATATAAAAGGAACGAACACAATATGGCGTTTACAATGAAAAGAAGAACACAGTTCACACTTTACATTGCTGCTATTGGACAACCTAATATAATACAATTACCCCATAAAGCGAAAAGGGGTTTTCCTTATAGAGATATTTTCTTTAAAGGTATCTTTATTTTTTACAAAATCATTTTGGCGATAGTGAATATAATATATTAACATTTACTTACCCGCTTTTGATCTATGCTTATGTTGCGGTAGTTAAATTACTAATCAGTGTTAAAATTATGTAACGGTTTTAAAATTATTAAATGTTGAAAAATGTAGAATTTAGTAAGATAAAATTAAATCTTTTGATAATTTATCGAAGTTTTATCCTTCCTTCGAAATTTTTTGAATATGCAAAGGTTATTGTAGATGTCGAAGTCAAAGGAGATTTGGCCTTGGACTTTGACTTTTCGAAGCCTTTCACACCATTGTTAATGTCTTACGAGGATTCTTTTTAAACATTTAGTTATTATTTTTATAATTCTATTATATTTCTCTTTCCTCTGAGATTCATAATTTTTTCCAAGATTTGGATTCAAATTCAATATTTGAAAGACTCAACTCAAATATTTATAGCTGGCAAATCACAAGTAACTAAGTGAGCGATTTTAAGTTTACATTATTGCTTGTTTGGGGAAAGATTATTTGTTTATGTTACTGTACACTGGTATATTATACTTAAAAGCCATTCAGGAAATTATTTATTTTATAATCATACTAATTTGGTATAGCTGGTGAAGGTAAGTAGGATTTTAATAAAATGTTCCTACATTTTTGTGGGGTACTAGAAAATTATTTGGGATAGACCAATCCGTACAGCTGACTGGAACTTGAAATCTGATCTCCCTGTCATTGTCAAAAATTATTCTGATTTTTAAACTATGTGTTCTTTACACTGTAATAATATTAATCTTGTCATTCCAAAGATTTGATTTGTATTATTTTTTAAATATTTTAATAGGTATATATTTATATTTACATGGTTTAAAACTTTATAAATATGTTTACTAAACTCAAGCTCTCAGACCCCTTACTTGATTTTGCCATGTTCATTGTTTTCTACCTTTTCCTCCATGTAAACTACTTTGAAGGCTATTGAAAATACACTACTAATAATTTATGTATTTGTTTTCACGCTGCTGAATAAAGTTGTTGCTGATGCATCAGGCAATAAGTTTTGATGGCACAGCATGGTCATAAAGACCCGGTAGCATAGTTTAAGGGTAACATTTATTTAAATAACGTGTTTGGTTTACTTTATAGAGTTTAAATTACTATACATAATTTTGTTTTTATTTTAAATGTGACTGAATGGGCTCCATTCAGCCATTTTTCAAATAAACAATTAGACCGCATTATGCATCAACAGACCCAGTGACATTTTTTAAATGCGATATTGATGCCATCTTGTAGCCAAAGGTTGAAACTACACGAAAAAATACTAGTATCTCCATCGGTCATTTCTAGCTTGATAAATGGGTATCGACTAACCATCTTAACTCTATGGCTGCTCTTTCATTATGCATCAAAATACTAAATCCCCACAGTTTGTGTTTGTATTCTCAATACTTCTCCCATAGTTTTACATCAGGATACCCAATACCACCTCCTTCTACACCAAAACCTCAAATAAAAATTGATTGCATTGATTTTCCATCAAATTCTGAATCGTGTTCATACATATAGCTTCGTCCAACTACAATCAGGCCTCGACTTAAGTGGATACGCTAAGGATATTGTCGATCTGCAGCTAATATTTTTAGACAAACAGTTACACACTGTTCCATCATCAATAAAATCATTTATTAATAAAAGCTCTGAACTAAGTATGCCCAATAAATTAGAAATCGAGAGGACAAAAAATATAGTCCTCAAATAAAGCATTTTGTTTCTCACTATGAGTACTCAATTACAAATTGTGCTGAGATTCAAACAGCTCCTATGATAGAAGATGCTGACCTTCAAATCGTTTCACCTTCCCTATGAAAATTAAGGCCAAATGGAAGTGCAAAATTATCCATCAGTCAGAGTCTAGGAAGAAATTTTGTCAAACAAATAGAGTACATAAATCAGCGAGGGAAAGGTGTGGAACCCAGAGAGTTAAGAGATTTTAACTGTAAATTCAAGTGTGATGGAGAGAGAAAGGGGTTTCAAAAATTTTGTAATTTGGACTCATATGAGGCAAAGGAATTGTATATGGCTGTAAATCCAATTGTTAGGAAAAGGAAGAAAGTATTCTTGAATATATCATTTGGGTATTTAGAGGTGTGAAAATCAATTTTTTGCAAACTTTGAGACTTTCATCACGCAGTCTTGATGCATATCTCAAAAAGACTAAACACTTAGAAACAATAGCTATTAAAAACAACAGAGGAAATACTGATGGATTAAACAAAATAACATCACAAGAATGTAAAATTATGGGCCACATTAACAAGTATCACAGATACAAATCACATTATTCGCAGTCCAAGACTGAAAAGGAATATTTACCTACGACAGATCACACCACTCTTCCAGTAATGTATGCTATGTATAAAGAGGAGTACAGTAAACCTGTTTTGTTTTCAACATACAAAAAAGTATTTTGTAGCAAATTTAACTTGAAAAGAAATCCATTAAAGAAAGAGACTTGCAAAATGTGTGATTCATTGACGGAACAAAAAACAATTGATAAAGGGGATATCAAAGCTGAGTTTGAAAAAAAAAAGCTTGTAAAACACCAGGATTAAGCAAAATTTGCACAAGGTATGAGGAAAGCTAAAGAAAGCCCTGCTCTATAACTGTGGTGTCCATTCTGGGTTCAGTGGAAAGAATTCTTGTTACATTTGGCTTGAAGGAGAGGCGCACAAGAAATAGGTTCATGCCTAAAAAAACATGTTGAAATCAATTTAGGAGAAGAAACTGAGGAGTTGATTGCTTGGTCTGACTCGTGCAGAGGTCAAAATCTAAATATAAAAATTATCTTAGTGCTAAAAGCTATAATGAGGCTGAAAAGCTCTTTAAAAAATAACTACTCATTTTCTCTTCTCTGGACACAGTTTTTTTGCCCAACGATTCAGTATTTTTAGACATAGAATGTGCCTTGAAACTTCAACAGCGCATGTAGACATCTGATGACGATATCATGTTAGGCTGTAAGGGAAAAAACTCAATGTCATTAGAACGGAAAAGATTGACTTAGTTGTTCCTACAAAGTTGAAGCAAGCAGAACAAATAGAAAGACATTAAAAACAACCCAGTAAAGTGGCTAAATAAAAACTCTTGAAATTGTGTTGTTGAGCGAGAAGCCATTATACATTTACATGAGCAGCACCTTCAATGGGAGCGGGCAACAAGTAAGCTTATTCAAGAAACGATTAGCTCACCATAACTTTGTGCATTTCTGGCCAGATGGAAAACCAATCTCAATTCCAAAGCTAAACGACATCAAGAGTGTTTTGCACTTAATACCTTCATGTGCTAAGAGGTTCTATCAGAATATCTCATCTAAAGAAGGGAAAAAGTTTAAATGTATATTAAAACAATTTTTTTCTTAGGGTGTTGCTAAAATCTCAGTTATTCAAAACTATGTTGGTGCTTAGTCTGTTGATGCATAACCCGGTCCAATTGTACAAAACCTAACATTCCAGGTATTGAATGGAAATTTTTAAGTGGGAAAATAAGGGTAGCTCCTAATATAGCTAAAATAAACTAGGTACCTATATTTTTGATTTTGGTGTGTTATTTTAGAAAATACAAAAAAAAAAGTTTCTGTTGAGAAAATAATTGTAAGAAAAAATTATATTATTTAATTATTTATTTTTCTAAAACTGTTATTAATAAATCGATTGTTGAAAGTTCTCTCTATTCCATGTATTTTGAAGATAGCTCTAAGCAAAAAATAAACTCGTATATAATTATGTAGATCCCTATCTTAATTACTTTCTATTTTTATACATATAACGAATTAATCTTATATTAGTTGAGACATGACAAGTCCACTTTTTCCATTCAAAATGAACTCAAATCAAAAATATGAGAGATTCTCAAAGCCGAATCTAAGTTTGCATATTTTTTGTGTGTCTTATGCTTGACAAAATATATTGTGCACTAAAATTACTTGGAAAATGTTTTATTCCACAATAATTGTGTGTAATGTTTTGTTTCAATCTGATAAAGCAGGTGCTCTGAAAACTGCAGTTGCAAGGGTTTACATTATATTCAATATCTCATCTTCTATAAAAGATATCAACTTGAACCCAAAAAAAAATCTGTTTACCATTGTCTGTACTCACCTGTTACTCACCCCACCCCACCTCCCTCCGTCTATCAGCGCTTGTGAATAGCACACACATAAACACGCCCATTAGACCTTGGAATGGATTTTTTATTTACATTATAGGAAAGATTTCGGCTATTCTGAAAATCTTCCAGCTTAGACTTTGCTTCAGAAATATTTCAAGCTTTGACAATTACCAATCAAAATATTGAGAGATAAATATCAAATTTATGATTGATTAGTCCCATTCTGAGCTATTGTATACATTACAAATTAATATTCATATGGATAAAAACGAAATATTACATACATTTGTGCAATAAAACAATTTTGTCGTTTTAAAGCATAAAGTTGTTATAAATTAAAACATAATATTTTTTCAATCATAAAACAAAAAATATTCAAATTTCGTTTCAGTTTCATGAATATTTCCAATATTTGATTTGAATTCGCTTTGAAATGAAAAAATGGGCTTCACACATACCAATTTAAAGGTTATAAAAATGGTTTGTGAGGTAAAGCTTTTTTAAATTTGTAGACAACCCGTGTAATTGGGTTCTAAACTAATGTGTTTGTATGTATGTACAGCAGGTAAACGCAAGTTTGACGGGGGTCACCAGAACCAGGGGGAAACTAAACGCCGCTACCAGAGTAGCTGGGGGAACCAGCCCCTGGCCCAGCAGCCACTCAGCAATGCGTATGGTCTGGCCGGCGTGAATGGTGGTGCCGGCGGCTACAGTTCCAGTGGGGACCAGCAGTGGTATCAGGACACGTACCCGTCCTGGAGCTAAGTGGGACGACGTGCATGGCGCGTATTGTATGGACTTAATTCCGTCTGGTCGTCGACTGGGACCTAGAGATAGAGAGATTGCTGTCTCCGGGTCCTATTCCACGACCAACTAAAGATGGTACACGGTGTTGAAGTGAAATTGATTGTTGCTCAGAAACGAAAGAAAACCCACTTGTTCAAACATGGTCTCCCTCTTTTTTTATTATTTGGCTTTTTGATTCATTGTAATATTCTTTCTTGTTGCTTTTGTGCTATAGAATGTTGTCTTGTAGAGTTGTTTCTAGCACTTTTTTTAAATTCCATAACCAAACCCTTGCATTTTGGTTACAGAGAATAAAATGCTCTGCTATTTTAATGATATAGAGCCATAGCTATTCTAAGAATGTTAAGTTACACTATTTTGCCTGTTAAGTATTTAATAATTTTTATATGGTTAATAAGACTTGATATACTTTTTGGACGATTCCCCCCGTCAAACTTTCCCTCAAGCCCCCCTAGTTCTGGAGACATTACATCATTATGGGGGAGTCTAAAAAACACCAACTGCATTTTCCTTTCCCCACACTTTGTGGGCCCAGACCCCCTCGTCTCACCAATAATAATGGCAAGCAAGGCATGGTTATTGGATTCTTGGTTTTCATATGATGTAAATTTTGGTTATTGGTTTACCTTTGTCTGTTAAAACACATGTCAGATTATTTTAGTTATGTGTTTTTACTTTATAACTGTTGTTAAAAATTACTTTTGTGTGGGTTATAATTGACATTGAAATATATATTTATTTCAATGAAAGTGACCTGAAAGTTGTATTTAGTAGGATGGAAGTGTTTTCTCCTACATATAATTGCGTCTTTTTAATTAAATGTTTATGAATTGACAACATAATAGTGATTTATTGAGAGTGGGTTTTTGACTTGAGAGTGTTGAATATGCTATGGCCATTGCTAATTAGAATGTGTTTTGAGTGTAGCACATGAGTCAGATCTTGTCAAAGCCATTAGTGTACACTCTTAGACAACCAACACCATAAGTGGCCATAGGAAAGGTTGTTTGTTATCAAGGAAGGAAAGTTCAGGTCGTAAAACATATGAACCAAGAGTATGTTACTCTTGGTACGTGTGATTTTTTAATATATATATAAATATATATATTATATTCCTGCTACTATAAACATGAGTATTTTAGCAGCGAAATTGGAGAAAGAAATGTTAAAAACATGCCAATTTTGTAAGCATGTATAGACATGACTTTAGATCTACAACTTTTATTTATAAAGATAAACATATTCATATTGCAAATTATGTTGTCCGGTTTTTTTTACTCATTATTAGCTTTGCTTGATTTAATTATTAACTATCCCCTGTTCATCCCCCAATTATGTTCACTTTATAATTACTGCCTACAAAATATTTTAGTGTGCTTTAGATTACAATGAATTTAACACTGTTGACAGGTTCACCAGAAGTTTCACTTAAAAATCTTTAAATTTCTGTGAATAACCGAATGTAATGACTAATGTCATAATAAACAGTTGTATGTGAAAATAAATGTTTTTATTTCATTAATTGTTAGTTTTTTTAAACCCTTAGGAGTATATAAATTATCCCATTACTTTCCTAAATAATATTTTTATATTGCACCCACAAGAGTTAACTAGACTAAGATAGTAATTCATTTTCACCCAAGCGCTTATGATGTATGTTGATTACTCAACATGCAGTTAAGAGATCAAATAAAACTATGCTATATTAGAAATGGGACTATTAGAGATGGGTAAAAATCTCACCAACGTATCACTTAACAAAATTATATAGACTTGTAAAGTTGGAAGAATAACAAAATAACACAGTAAATAATTGTATAAACATAATTAATTTGTTGTTAATTTTGGTGGTCTAAGGTAAAATGATCGAGTACCCGTCAGTTGGCCTAAAAGTCTTTTGGCCAAATGAATATTGTAGAACTTAATTACATCAATTTTTTTTATTCGAAATACATGTTAGGCCAAATGACTTTAAATAACCAAATACAAGTTTTGTTCGAAAACGTTCGTTATGATGTATTGTGATGTTAATAGATGGCAGCGTGTGTCCTATTTAGTTAAATAGTATATATTATTGTTTCTAAATACGTGTAGTCTTCTTTGGTGTAACTATTGACCAGCAGTGGGATTCTGGATCTTTTCTTTCGCGCTATCGTTCGATGGTATTGAACGACAGTCATCACTTGTCATAACGAATTTTGTATTCCGGTTATTTGCTTGAAAGAGCGCTATCGTCACAGAATCGAATCTGTAAGGTATCGTTAGGAAACGTGATTAAACGAGGGCCTGTGAAGCGAG
>CABFWO010002328.1:0-30283 GCA_902155825.1 Timema genevievae
GTCCTTTGGCGAGTGATAGTTACCTCTCAGGTTAATAATAATGCCAATAAATTTTGTGTTGTGACCCCCTAATAAATTATATAATTAGATTCACAAATCTCCATTCTATGTTCCTATAATATTGCCCTTTCATTTCGCTTTGATTTAGGTATTTAACAATCAACTCAAATATCGCTTATTTTAACTTTTCTAAGGGCAAAATTTCATATTTTAAGCCATGTTTACAGATTTCTCTTATCTATAGAAACATAGAATAGAGTTTTGTATTCATTCCAGTGAAGACCAAACTTCAATACAACTAATAGTTTTATCAAAATCGTGATAGAGCTGAACACATGAGTGACACTGTATTGGCTCCCCTATGTAGCCCCCTCAAGTTCTGTGTCCACTGAAAATTAACAAAGAGCTACAGAATGAGGTGAGAGTAGTATTTGACTTTCATACATCAGAAAATATTACGCCGGTACGTTGGCATGACAACAGCAAGTGCTACAAAATGTTAAAATTGGTCACTCAGTACAAGAAGTCGATGGTCAGTAAAACAAAGCTAAAGTGCAAGTTGAACAACCGACAATTGTTCAAAGACAACCAAGAAATGGGCGGTGTAGACGTATTGGCCCAAAACGTAGCTACAAATAGAACACGTGCATCTCGACCAACATAAGTACATACAATAACTTTAAATTAGTATTTACATTTGATTATTTATCATTTATAATAAAATTACTATCTCTTACAAATAATTTAAAAACATATACAATTTTGAAACGGGTACCTACAATCTAAGTTGTGTAAACACCGTTAAGAGTAGAAAAGAAAAGATGAAAGGGCATTTTTCTTGAAGGAGGGTGGAAAACTATACGATCAACATACAGTCCGATTTTCATAGGAAGAACCTTTTCTAACAGCTAGAAAAGCTACTAGATCTTTCATCTCAAGTCATGTTATATCCAGCTGTCACTTTCGATAGATATTATCAATACTTAAGGAATAAGAACATTTAACTAGTTAAATTACATCAATTTTGGCCGCAATAAACATGTTAGCATGTATTAAGGGCCCTTCCAATGGAAAATGGACTGGACTTACTCCATAGCTGGTTGAGGTTGAGCTCCACAAATCATCAGGATCGGGCACGCTAGCCGTGGGACCAGACATTAAAGTTAGAATAATTTATGATAAACTGATCTTAGGAGACTTGTCCTCTCAAAGTGTTTAGAGAGTTCTGACATCAATCACAGCCATGCAGATCACGTACGCTCTTGCTTCAAACATCTAGATCTTCTTGGGAAAACTAGAACACTGAGTCAAACGTATCGGTCGTAAACGCTCCTTTTTATTGATCTAACAGTGCTTAGATTGATCCCCGGAAAGGCCAATAAATATTTACTGTTAAATTATGTTAAATCCCTTTATCTAGTAGGACCTTTGTGTTTTGCATAGTGTTAAGTTAGAGTGAGTTTTTAGCACAGGGAGATTGAAGTTCTAATCCTGGTAGGAAGTATTGAGGGATCTTTTCCATAGTAGTTTTCCACTATCCCTTAATGAAAAAAAGTGTATCTTTCCTCTAAATTGAATCTTCCTTATCCGTAACACAATAGCGTGATTAGTATATATGCGTATTGATCGAAAGGGTAGTAAAACGTGGCGCTAAATATATGTATATACAGTATATATACATACATTTGAAAAAACATAGGACAAGGCATATTTTTTAAAGAAGGGTTAACACTTACTTAGGATGAAATCAGATAGGCATTTTTAAATAAAATCTCTTGGGAATTAATAAAAAATTACCTACAACCGGTTTGAAGTATCATCTATTTAAAACTTATGGTTTAATAAAAATAATTTTATAAATATAATTTTAGCTATATTTAATATCCAGTATATAATATTAATTTGATTTCATTTATAGTTTTATTTGAACTAGATTAAAATAAAAAGCATAGAAAAATTTAATCATTAAAAAATCACTTAGCTACCACCAATTCTTGTTGCAACACATTCATTTTAATAAATTTATATTTGAGAATATTTTCTAGTGTGATGCAGATAAATAGCTAGTAGCTAATCTTTATCTCTTCACACCATAGACAATGAGGAGGCTGGAAAAAAAGGACACGAGTGTTTTTTTTCATATTAAATTTAAGAACAGCGGGTACTTCAAAACTGTAACATAAATTACGGTGATCCCCTCACAGTACAGCCAGCACGTGCTATTTAGACTCGTTCCTATCCCTGGACTATTTTAGCAAGGACTTCCCGGGGCAGACCGATTCGATACGCATGCGCGGCTTGACCCAGACACCTCTCTCCTTCCGCTTAACTAGCCATACCATCCTTTCTTCCCCTTTATTCATCTTCCAACCCAAACTGAGCGATTCAATAATCGCATATATACTCTCTCCTCCTCCCTGTTCCTATAAGCTAACAACTTTCTGAGCCGTTCACTAATTTTATCTTTCTCTTTAATCTTTCCCTATCTCCCTCTTTCATATTTCTCTCGTTCTCCTTACCATAACTAAATTTTCTGTAGAATGAGTGATAAAGCAATAATGTTTATGCTATTTTCAGATTGCCCCTGAGATGTATTTAGGAACGATAAATTGTTCAACTAATTTGCCTTCCATAAATACGTTGTATATCTTAAGATCAACCTATATAGTGAATATGTGTTAATTTCTCGTGTATATAGAATTTTATTATAAGTCATGTAAAAATAAGATTTGTTAATTTTCTCAATGAAGGTAGGTCCAAGAACATAGTATCATACCCGGGTGTGCATGCCACCATTTAGTGAACTCATACGTGTTATATATTGTCTGACCTCGCTACGAGGTGTTGAACCTCCGTATGTTTCCCCGACAGAGCTTATACCACTAGGACCGATTTTCTCCACACAATCAAGGACAATGATTTTAAGTTCATCCTCGTCGCAATCACAATATTCTTGCCCTCCTTTTAAACGATGCTCGATATATGTTTGTTATTTCTTAACTTTGGATAAACACTTAACTCGATCGTGTTAAGTGTACTTGACACGGTCCGATGCCTTGAACAATGCATCCTCTTCCATCTTGTTTGACCCCGGGCTGCCCGTGGAGGACCTCAGGATCATCTCCTTCCTTCAACCTGTAGGCACGGCAGATCTCGGAGCAGCCTTGGATGCACTGGCTCGGCTCTCACATACTAGGATTAAGGAAACCTAGTCAATGCGTATTTTCATAGTTAGTATCTGAATAACCATTCTTATCCTCTACGATGAAGTTCTTTAAGCTCCTGTTGGTAATCTATCTCGGATGGATATGTTCTTCAACCGGTAACAAACTGTCTGAACATATTGAAATATACAAAACTCCCTCTCTGCATTCACCTTTGTACGCTTTCTGAGAAAGATGGAGAGGAGAGGAAATTAACAAATGCGTGGTTATCCCTCCCTAGACAATGTTTGCCACATTGATCAATGCATTGTATGACGAGTCAAACACTAGTCATTTGACTTACGCTCTATCTCCGGAACGTCTGATGATCCTCTCATCAAGATACACGTCCTGATGCGATGTATCCTCGAGCTAATTGGCGTAGAATCCTCCCGTGGTATATATTGAATGGTTCCCCAGACAAAGTTTCAGTATAACACTTTGTAAAACATGCTTATATTTACTAATACGAATTATTATATCACTAACTTTAAACTTTTTAAGTCATGGATTGATCGTTTTGGGATATAAATAGATAGTACGTGAAAGTCTGTCATCCTTAACGTAGATTTATCTTGTATTGATGGTCAATAGTACTGTTTGATTAAACTCGTCGAGTAAAGAATCAATCGTATTGATACGTCGATACGATCCTTTAGCTGTCTCGTCCACAGCATGTCTTAGTCACCTGATTGAATCCTGTTATACCATTGGCCTTGACGTTTCTGTCCTTTGAATAGTATTGATGCTATTTTTTGAGATGTGATCTTTGAAATCAACGTTGTAAGAATCTTTGTCATTATCCATCTGCAGAAGACATATGGAAGGAAAACTGTTCTGCGGTCATCCGACGAAGGACATGAACCATAGCTGTGGAGACGTTCTTTTCCATCTCAGCCTTGATGGGCATGGCCCAAGCCCATTTTAAACACATGCCAGTGATAGTGAGACGGTACGTGTATATCTTGTTCGATAAAGAATAAGATATAATCTCCATCAAATCAGCATACAGTAATTTGTTCAATTCTCGCACGTTGACATGCCTTTTTTCAAAATAACCCCTTGCATGATGATGACACTCACGTGCAATCTCATACTTGACAGACATAACTATGGGCTAAATTTATATATAATAATAGGACCCAAATTTGGTGGGTTCTAGCCCAGCTGGGGTGGAGGGAGTTTACCTGAGAGATAAAAATCCGTAATAGAACTTTATTCAGAGGGAAGTAAAGCCGTTGGTCCCATGTCAAGTGTGGCATGTAAAAGAACCGTATAAATTATGTGAAAATACCTTTTCAAAATATATATTGGTTAAATATCTCAGAATAAAAATATAGAGTACATAATTTTATCCGATGTTTTCAGTCTTGCTTATTTCCTAGATGATTGAAATGATCTCGTTGTCGTAAGGAGAAAGATCCTATGCTAGCTGATGCGTGCTATAATCGTAATAGAGTGAACATTTTACTAGGATAATCCCATAAGGTAAACTCGATATATCTTCCTCTCTTCAAACCTCTTCCCTTAAACTCATCCTCCTCAAGAAATATAGGTCAGATAAAAAACAGAAAGATTCGTCTCTAAATCACTGCGCGTTGGTTTCCATGAGCATAGGCTTATACATGTCAAGGTCCTGCTGGGTGTGATTCATAGGCTCACTTCTGAAGAGTAATTTTAAAAGTCCACGGGTGTAAGGAACGACCGTATTATACAGAACTACTGTCCCATCACTTTCATCAAATATAATATGTGTATTCCGGAGCTTGGTCATGTTATCATTGTAACGTACACTGTAAACTATTTCTAAGTGATCTTGAAATGTATAAAGATAGGACTCCAATAAATGTTTTGTTTGTTATGCTTCCTCTCCGGTGAGTATTCCTCCCCATACTCATGATCCGGTTCATCTAAAGCGTTCATTTTCACCATCTTGTTTAGCTGTTCTGTGGTAGGTTTAAAGGTTTACATAGTGATAATAGCTGTTCTGTGATAGGTTTAAAGGTTTACATAGTGATGATATAAGACTCATATCATGCATCGCGTATCTGTTTATACTTTCATTTAATATTCTTACTAATTCTCATCATATCATCCGTAACCTTCTATGGCATGATGCAGGGTATGATTGTCTCTCTCGATAAAGGGACCTATTATTATATCTAGAAGTACGAAATACACAGATCCACTTTCAACATTAGTGGAAACTTAGAAAATTCATCCAACATGAAATATATGGAGTCAGATTCTTCCAACCTGAGAGGTATTCCACTGATAGAGTTGATGTTTGATAAATAGACAACGTTCTTCAAGTATGTATCAATTGTGGAAACTGTAACTACCTTCTTTTCCCAAGAAATAAAAGTCAAGCAGTTACCAGAGAGTAACAAAATATTCATTGGATATAAGAGATATAGTTTAAAAAACAATAACAAAATATAAACATAACAATATTGATCATAGCGTGTAAGGTCGGTGGTTTAGAAGCCAACATAATATATCGCTACACTCAAAAATTAACAAAATTGGCAAAGCCGGAAAACACGATGCCCCGTGAATATGAAAGTAGATTAGATCACTCAAACTTGGTGACTTTAACATTAACATAGCTCTCCATGAACAGCAAAATAGACTAAAGGGTTCAAGGTTCGAGGGATTAATATAAATATAATATTTTGCGAATAACCAAAATAGACTAGAAAGTCCAAAGTTAGAAACTTTGATATCTATATAATATTTCTAGATAAACAATGTTAGCCCAGAAAGTTCAATTCCAGTGAATTTAATTTTAATATTAATGTAATATATTTTAAGAATAATAATAATAGACTAGAAAGTTCAAGTTCAGCGACTTTAATATTAATATAATATTTCATGTATCACAAAGTGTAATAGAACGCTCAAAGTCAGATCCTTTAGAATTTATTTAATATTTCAAGAATAACAGTAATAAACCATGCCATTAATGTATGAAGATTACAATATAACCCAAAACCAGGCCGATGGGTATCGAACAAGAACGTTACTTTACTAAGTAAATTTAGATATAGATTCAACCGTCCTAAGAATAATACATACATATAAAGTGGGAACACCAATAATGGCTCTAATTTTCGGGCGCAATAATTACGAAGGCCCCCATGACCATACAGCCAAATTATGATAAAGCAAGCTCCACCCTCGAGCTAACACCCCGTTTTCGGGCATAATAGGGAGGCGTGGAATAAAGTACAATACCAAAAGAATATCTAGCAGCAAATACAAAGGTAACGCGCAACACAAAGTAAATACAACTGCGCCGAATATAAGTGCCTCGCTTATCAATAAGTTCCCACTAAATAGAGTCCTAAACAATTTACACATAACAGTGGCGATCAACATCCCTTAGGACTGCTTAAGGCAATCAAGGCAATCAATATTGCACTAACAATATCAACAATTAGCATGAGCTACTCTCACAAATAATAGAGACAAAATGCGCACTGAAAGTTAAAGTCCCAAAAATAAGTTACCCAACCAAGTTAAAACTAATGAGCACGAGGATATAACCCAACCCCGTAGATACCAAAAAGAAACCCATCCTAAATTTGACAATTATAAATATTAAGGCCAAATTTGTAGTTTTGAATGAAATCCCACATGTTAAGCCAAAAAAGAATTTAGTTAGATACAATAAAGTCACAGTCCAAGCTGTCGTCTTCAATTCAGTTAACCTACGGTGCAATGAGTGACTATACAATCAAAACATCCCATTATATAGAGAAAACAAAGAGCCATGTTCACAGAGATCGGAGAGGATAGGATTGAGAAAGGAGGGGAAAGGAGGAAAGAAGGAGATGGAATGGGGACTCTACCTGTCATTCGTAGAACTAGAGAGACATCAAGAATGGCCCTGGGGGAGGATTCGGCAATTAAGCGCGCCGAACCACCTTCAATTGTTTTTCTTTGGGGTGGGGCTTTCTTATAGAGCTGGCTATAGCATGACGACTCCGTTTAGTCTACAGAATCGTGCGTTGGAGAGAGGTGTTCAGTTCTCGCTATGCCATAGTTTGAGTTCGACGTGGCAGAGGGTAAGTGTTACCCCATTTGTTTGTAACTGCTATATGTGACTCGTTACAAAACGACCACTGCTATATTTATTTTATAACTATGTTCATTCATCAAACTCTTTATGAAATATCTCCTCTATCTCTTGATAAGTTTTGAATATAGGTAAATGTACATGGAATCCCCTTTATTGTTTGAGTCTATAAGCCTGAGTATGATTTTGGTGGAAGAAAAGTAGAAGTTAGTTACTAAATTTAATAAAACAATTTAATAGATTCATATATCAAGTCATGTTATCTGCCACTGTTTCTTTGATAGATATTATCATTACCTATAAAATAATATAAATAATATATTAACATGTTTTTAATGTTGGCCGCAAATAAATATGTTTGCAATTTATCTTCTGTTCTTCCAACCAAAATAATTGGGGTATACATAGGCTTTTGATATTTGATCTTAAACTTAATCTGGTTGTTAATATTGTTCATGGGAACACCTTGCGCGTCAAAATAAAAATAACCATCCATATAATCGATATACATAGAAAGGCTCTCTTGTGGCCATTTCTTGCAAGTAGTTGTAGGTTAACTGCTGTAAAGCGAAATACTCCTCTGGTCTCTTCAAGAGAAGTCAGATCATTGTAAGCTTTGCTAATCTGATCCTTCTATTGCCATGTCCCCTTTGATAACTCCTTCATATTCTTAACAAAAAAATCTACAATTTTACCAAATAGATTTTAAGAGTGTTGAGATCGCGTATCTGTTCATTAATAAGTTTCACATCCATAATATCAGCGTAATACTTGTAATAGGAATCCTTCAATGTGCCCATATAAATCAGACTAGATAAAGATATAGAATAAAACCTATATCTTCCCTTATCTATCTCGTGATCTTTGCTCTATAGTCAATTCTAATGTCCACCCACACAGCTATGTGCTTTTACTGTTTATATATACTGTTTATGGAAAGCGATATATTCTGTGTTTCGACACGGAAGGTGGAGTGTTTTCCTAGTTATTTGAATAATGGAAATAGCCCATACCTTCAACAACCTAAAGGACTTGAGACAAACATTGGTAATTAGGCTGATGCAACGATTCAGTGTAGAAGTAGCATACACTTTCCTGAACAGCAATCCATTCGTTTCCTCTAGCAGACTGATCATGGCATTAGTCTTCCCACGGTCGAAAGGTCCACAGATGATGCAGCAAATAGTATCAAATAACAACGTACCGTGTTTCTTATGTAGGCCTTACCCTCGTCATGATCATTATCGTGCTCTGGTAACAAATCTGTACTTTCTACAAGCCGCAAGCCAACTATAGTGTGATTTTGGTAGGAAGAACAGTAGAAGTTAGTTACTAAAGTCACTAAAACAGTTTTAATATATTTATGCATCAAGTCATGTTATCTGGAACTGTCACTTTTGATAAATATTACCAATATCTTTAGAATGACATACATAACAAAGTAAAATGTTATTTGTGTTGGCCGCAAATAAATTTGTTTGAATTTTCTCTACTGTTCTTCCAACCAAAATCAGGGTATAGTATGAGTATATAATATGTTTGTATACAGACAGGATTCATTACAGGTTAAGAAACGATGAAAGGGAGGTGGGCCTGGTGAATAAGATCCTCAATAAACTACTGTTTGAGGCGCATATAACTGGTCGCTAGTAATGTGGACCAGGCACTAAAATGTCAAAACATTTGAAATGGAGTGACCCTGGAGTTAACGATCTAGACCACGATATCGCATATTATAAAGTTAAATATCTATTTGCTCATAATACCGTGATTGTGAGCCTACCGAGAAAGCTCAGAAAATAGTATATTGACTCAATTTGAAGTTGAGTGAGAAAGCTGCTGCTTTGGCTGTAGCAAACACGAAGAAAACTAAAGGGAAGATGGAATATAATCTGACGAAAGGAATTCATCATAACGTGTTGCAAATAAAATAATGGTGGGTTCCTAGCTATACTCTCTCTGATCACCGCAATAGGAGCTGTCACAGGAGGTATTGCAGGAATAACTAAAGCTGCCTATAGTGGCTATTATAACAGTAGGCAACTAAACAAAGCCCAGATATATAAACGTACTCTCGAGGGATGTATCTGTCCATAAAAATTGAAACAGACGCTACTTAGACTAGCCCTTACCGAAACAGATCTGCGTACGTATGTTGAAGCGTTATACATTCCATTTATTAGAAGCGTTTTCACTAGAGATTCTTTAACCATGGGACTTTTGTGGAAGATGGTGTTCCAAAATCAATATCGATAGAAATAGCGATGAGGGTACACATTGTGTGACGTATAAAAACATGGAATACGTGAAGTTTACTTTGAAAGTTTTGGTGATCCAAGACCAGCTTTTGAAATTACTATATATGGAATTATATCGATTGTCCATAATCATATACAATATAAAGATTACGGTACCATATTATCTCGTCATTTATGTATAGCCTTACTTAAACAATTGTGATAAACTTCGACCATAGTAGACATGCATATGACGCCTACGTTGACAGGTCAAATTTAGATTCTGACGGATAATTACTTTCCACGTATGCAGCTTGTAGATGAGAACCACCAAGAAGTATGTTTTATCTGACTGATCAATCTGGTACGTTCAATTCCATGTCCTATATTGACGAAAATAATCATAAATTCAATGATGGGGGGAGGGAATATATTGTTCCTCCAATAACTTACGAGCTGGAAGCCTTGTAACGATACTTTAGACTAGAAATCTCTAGTGATGTGAAACTTCCCATCATCGATGATTCTAGCACTCTATAAATTTATATCACTTGCATTAAACCGATTGACTTTATTAGATGGCACGTTCACTTCTTAGTTGGGTTTTGGTGCTATCGTGCTTCTTGTGAGTGAATCGCATTTCTCGACCAATACTGTGAATGTTTTGAACGTGAACGTGATCCATGTTAATGTAATATCGTTACGTAGATCACGTCAACGGTGAACCAAGCAATATCATGTATGAGTTCAGCATGACCGTTCCTCCAGGCTATAAATAGTGAAAGCGATAAATAACATAAACATTGTCCTATCCATATCTCAATGTGCCCTTGTAGTTTTGACTAACGGGATCAGTCATTTGTATGCGTCCTTGACAGTCATATTGAAGAGTAACGTGTCCGGGGGAGGGACGCTGAAGTTTGTACGTAATCGGCGAGAAATCCGGATCGACAACTTGGTAGTGAAAACTGTACATGCCCATATTGAAGATCTCTAATAGTCATAAGCTCGTATGTATCGGCATATTGAAGTAAACCACTTGTGGTTCCATCTTGATTAGAACCACGTTTTCCGATGCGATTGTATGGTTTTAATTGGGACTGACTATAGGATTACCTCCTCAAACTTTCATTTCCAACTAGGAGCCATCTTTAATAAGTTTTAGGCCCTCTTGTTGGATATGCAACTGCCGAAACTGCATTGTTCTTGGCTTTGAAGTAAATGTTCTCAAACTGATTCATTTCATAACTATTCATATCTGCGTTTAGGATGATAGATTGTTTCATCCATAGCGAATGTTTGAAACTGAACACTCTATGGACTAGTCAGTCTCAATCCATTCTCCAAACATTGCTTTAGATGGTGATAGTGAATGACATACCCAGTCTGATCGGCTATCGTCTTTAACAATTTCTCATATTCCTCGGAGAGTTGGATTTGTTACATAGGACCAATTGGTGTGGGCATCGTGTAAATATCGAGGATATTATAGTTCTACCTTCAGGATATACCCAATCTCCACATTGTCCTCCTTCTTTCACACGTCCAATATACCGATTTTATTCTCATAGAGCCATCTGAAACCTCCATATGGCAGGTGACTGATAATTGAAAAATAAATAAATTAAATTGTATAATTGCGTTAGGTAAATCCACTCTCTGAAGAGAGGTCTACGCTGACAGAACCGACTTCCCAGATGGCAGGTACGAATAAGTGGCAAGATTCTGAATACATTCAAAATTTCTTCAGAAAATGATCTAGAGTGTAGTGGTAGTACAGCAAGCTTGAATTTCCGTTAGAGAGTGATCTAAGTTTGTTCAATCTCAAATTCCTCGAACAATTTCCTAGAGTTGGCTAAGGTCGAAAGATCCACGGAAAGTTATCTAGCATCAGCTGGTAGCACGATAAAGTCAAATTTGTCTTAAATTATGACCAGAATTTTTCCCAGATATGTGTGAAAATGATGAGTGATGCCTGGTATTATCCAGGTTTTATTTTTTCAGAATGTTCGGGAAGATAAGGAGCTAATAATTATAATTGACTCAAGAACACAGTAAGCGCAATATATTTGCTCAGGAAAACCAAGTTGGATTAAAACACTGATGTAATAAGGTGAGAGGGAAGTATATTACCATACGTAATTTTTTAAAGTCAAAATAGACTGGTTTAATTGTTTCAGCAATCAATATATTCCTCACTTAATAAGTTGACATTAACCTGTATATTGGCAAAGGGGAGTTTGTAATCTGCTCCACACTGATGATGAAGGCAGGGTTGTATATCATTTTCTTACCTATCGTTAACTGTGCAGGTTTTTTTTGAAGATGGCTATTAATTAATTAAATTTAATTCAAGAATAATGAAGGTTTATAAAAAAAATCCTTATTTTGTGATTGTTAACTGAACTCGTTTTATTCTAATGCTTGAACCATTTTGGGGAAACTAATGAGGAAATATAAATCTACCTTTCTACTTGTCTACATACTGATTTACCAGGTACTCATCGAGACAACACTCTCCCAATGAAGTTGGGAAGTTCACTAAAGTGGAGTTAATAATGAGGTGTGGATCGACTCTTCAATTTGGCACGCATTTCTATATTGCTCGAAAATGGATTGTTGGACCTTTTCGACACAGAGCGTACAACGATTAAGGATGATGTTTGGTCCTCAAGGATGCTATCTCCAATAGAGATAGTTAAATATCTCAACATTGTGGTAGCTACAGAATATATTATGGCTAGTATTGTGGGAATATAGTGTGAGATTCAACATGTTTGGGTGTGAATACTCTCCTTCGAGAACTGGTCTAGATAGAGATGCTACTGGTAAAGGGAGTAGGAAAGAGGAGAAGAAACCGTCCTTTTGACTAAGCGTGGGTGCAAGGAATGAGATGGGAGTGTAGGCCATATGCCATCACCACAGTAAGTGCATGCGTAAAGGAAAACGAGTTTGATTTAGCCCGTACCACCTGTGTTGGTAGGGGATCACCGAACTTTATACGAGGCTGTGAAGTTCCCATTGTGTTTAAACTATGTAAGAAAGAAATTCACTCCCTTTTTTTTCTAGCCTCCTTATTGAATATGTTTTGAAGGAATCAAAACATACCTCCTCATGTTGTGACGTAATAAAGTAACATTGGACCTTTCAACCCCTTTTCTCGCTATGCCTCATTAGCTTGCCAATACACATTACAATGCTGCCTGAACAAGTCTGACTGAATAAAAGGATATACCTTTATCAATAGTTTAGTGAACGTAATTATGATTTATGTTTATCAACTGTATATATAGTGTACAAAAGGGAATATTTTTAATAATGTAAAATGAAGCATTTCTAAAACGCGAGTTTTTTTCTACATAAATAAATTCAAAGCCTTATTCTTGGTTACAAAAAAATAAAACCTTAATGTATCTCATTAAAAATCCAAGTGGAACGTAGGTAGTGTATTTCAAATATCCTTGGTCTTGCACATTTATAGATTTACTAAAAAGATTGTTCAGCCAAATTTACGTATGGAAAGTTTGTGTTGTTTAGATAGTCTATGAAATCCCATATTTTAGTTTAAGGTAAGTTGAAAACTAAACCAACCAAACTAATATATTAAATTAATTTATGACCTTAAATAAAGTTTGAAAATTTATATATATAATACAATTCTAAAACCGTCAGTATGTTCGATTGTGTGTGTTTGAAATAAACTTAAAAATTACTCCGTCTGTTTCCAGTAAACTTAAGGGTACTCATCTAATCTTGATGGGAATTATTCTGTTGTACTACTTATATTTAAGAATACAAGATAAGTTATATATTATCCCGCTATCTCATCAGCGAGTGAAGTAGTGTCGAAAAAATCTTCTGTTATTCCGGTTACATCTGCGTTTTTTTATGTATAACAATTTAAATAAATTAACTTTTTATATATAATATGCTTTGTAAGTCTCCATGGCTACGAGTGGTTTGGGAATATCAACAACCCTATTATAATATCTTTAGCAACGCAGTCCAATGTTCATAATTAAAAACAAAGATATATAATGAAATGTAGTGACTAATGGTAAATAATGCATACGCCTTTTATTGTTCATTGCAACAATGCCTCCACGTAAGAGAGCCACTTTGAGCGTGCTTGCATTTTTGTCTTAAATTTAGATGTTTTCAGTCATTTTATGTTGTTTCTGGGAATTAGGTTTATCTAGTTTTGTTTCTTGGTACTAGATCAACAGCACAATATTATTTGGTGTGATAGGGCGCTTACTATAATGTGCTTCTTTCAATCTACTTAATTTTTGTTTATTAGATTGTAAATTTATACATATAATTAAACTCCAAGGTTTGTATGCGCATTCAAATTTTTAGGCGTTTTTCCTTTTTTCTAGGTAGTACCGGTATAAATGATAGTAATACCAAATAATCTACTTTTATAATGTTTGTCTGAATGTTTGTTGCCAGTAAACTCGGAAAGTACTCATTGGAGCGTTAAAAGACTTCTCTTGTTGTACTCCTTATTTTTTCAGGTGACCATGGTAGCTATATATCATCACGCTATCTTATCAACGAGCGAAGAAATGTAGGAAAAACCTGGTTTAAGCAGTGAACGTTTGTTGCGGCTGGTATTGTAGGCAAGAGGACAAGTGATATGAGCTGGGGTGTTGAAGGGGAGATGATGGGGGTGAGTCCGTGTTTAATCGTGAATATCTGTACGTACACTAAACACTTCTCTCGAATTTTAAATATTATTTTACAGCACTTGAAATTGTTGAATGTGTTGATATTTTGTTTAATGCAACATGCTACATGCTAGTTTGTTAAATAAATAGAGTAGCCTAATTCATTCTACTCTGGCAGTAAATAAATAATATGTACTATTATTAATAAACTGCTCATCGTCATCAATATTCTTAAATATGCTTAGTCACCATCATCAACATAATAATAATTATTATCATTATTACTATCGTTATAGGTTTTATTACTATTATTAGGCTCGTTGTTGAATAGATTATTATCAAGGCCCGGATTTTAATATATATATATATATATTTGGCTAAACGTTCAGGTTATACACTTATATACTAATTACGCTAATGGTTTTAGGGATTAGGAAGGCTTATTTAGAGGATATGTACACATATGTGCATGGAGAGAGAGTGAAAAACCACTTTGGAAAAAATTCTCAGCATACTTGACAGAAATTTAACCTCGATATTCTCGTCATCGGCAGTCTAATCTATTGCGAGAATAGCGTCCTAGACCATGCAGCCACTGAGGTGGTTGATGACATGTTTTAACGGCACATGTATTATCTGCCTCAGACCTCCCGTGTTAGGATCGTAACCGGTTAAGTATGTGACCTTCCCATACGTTGTTTTCTTGCTTCAGTCACAAATCGGCGCTATTTTACTCTCTTTGGTGCCAGGTAGCTACGATCCTACCAACGTTACTGTGCGGTTATATTATTGATTATTAATTTATGAATATTATACTTATTAATTTGTTGATTTATTGACAAATACTCGTGGTTAATATATTGAGAATCACTATTTCTCTATAATTCCAATCATATTATGATTTATGCCAAGGTCGTAGTCAGGAGGAGAGATTTTGGGGGTTAAACCCCCCCCCCCGAAATTTTATGAACAAAATATATATGGCTTTAATTATAGTTCAAACGATATCAAGGTACAAGTACAAATTAAGGAGATGTGATAACATAAAAAGCACTTCAGAGAGCTTCTAGAGGTGTTTATATTTATAATTTTTTCTAGACTTCGGCAGTAATGGTATTATGTGGCCATAAAAAACTTCAGATAGCTTCTAGAATTGTTTAATATTTAGGATTTTCCTAGCCTTCAGCATTTAGGGGGTTATATTGCCATAAAAACACTCCATATAGCTTCTAGAACTGTTTACCATTTAGAATGTGTTTCTAGCCTTCCGCAATTGGGGGATGTGCCCACCGACTCCCCCACCCCCAAATTTTTGTCTGGCTACGGCCTTGATTTATGCTAAAACCTAGTAGAAGGGATCTCATCTCCGTCCCATTTGACCACGTACTGTAAGTTCTGGTTGATGGATTGACCACGTACTGTAAATTCTGGTTGATGGATTAGCCACGACTAGTCCTCCGAAATAATCGTGAGGTCTCCTGCTACCCTCACGGCCCCAAAGGATGGTCCACCCCCTATGGCCCATTTTTCTTGCCAAACAGAACTGGGTCAAGGTCATTTTCACAGCCTTAGAAAAATTCACACTGTAGTAGGGGACATATTGCTGTCCACTGCTAGATCTTATGTAAGATTGTAAATCTTAAAAAAATATATTTATTGCTACACTGATTTGAGAAACTGAGAAAAAGTTAAAAATAGTATGTTTTTGAAACTGTTCTCCAATTTTGAAAATTTAACATGAATTTGGTTACATTCCAATGTTTTTCTTTTATAAATAAATCTACATATTTGCAAAGATAAGTAATTTCAGATCTCAAAGAATTATGGAGATATGATAGCCACAACCAGGCAGCCATTAACAGAATTTATGAGCTCATGAGCATCGTCTGAGATATACAAACATCTTTTATTAAAAATATATTTTTATAAAACCAATTCTTTTCAAGCTGTAGGCAAATATATGTGATTTTTTTTTAACTTTCCTAACATTAAAGGTAAAGTATAGCGTCCGTCAAAAAACAATCTAACCCGAGATGTTGATGGATGTCGGCGTTTTCTGACCACCTGAACCCTAAAAAGTGTTTTTTGCATTGCCACCTGTCTATGTCTGTATATTTCTAAAGGGAGAAAAGAGAGAAAAAAAATAGATTTTTTTTCAAAATCGGCTTTAATAATTTTCATTAAAATTCATATCTAGGTGTTGATTAAGATTATGAAAAACAGCTACTATCATTTTCCCATAAAAATGACTTTTAGGTTACTTTACAGAAGCTGAAATTTCCGTATCTCCGAAACTATTTGAGACACTAAATAACTTATCATTGCAAAATTGTAGTAGGCCTACTATTAAAAATATTTTTTTAACTTTTTCACATTATGTGATGAACCTAGAGACCTAACTCACGTGATATCTGGTTTGTGATGTTTAAAAGGTTTTGTGAATAACTCTACTCTAAGTTAAATAAATAACAAAAATAAATTACTTCATCATAAACTATAATTAAAAATCCAGTAATTCTCGGTGTGATAAAACCAAGTATTAGGGTTGTTTTACCTACATTGGTGGTCGATATAGGTCTAACGCGTCTTTTTAGTGTTTGACGAGGAGATCGGTGTTCGAATAATGGTTAGATGTATTAAGATGTTTTTTCCCTCAATAGTTTTCTCACAAATTATTTCCCCCCTCTGCTATCACGCAGACGTGGACCTTTCTCAATATCCTATAACCTTACCCCTATTCTATTTGTGTAGATATGTAAAACATGGTGCACAAAAAGCAGCTTACCCAGCTGCCCCCTGACCCCGTTACACGCAACCCTCTCATCCCCTCTGTGAGCCCTGCTCGAACAGATACCGCGCCACCACCTACAGCTCGAACAAGGACGGATATTCTTAGTTGTGCGACCTTTGCGCTCTCCGTCCCGAGAATGGGAAACTGAACTCTGAAACGTTACATCAGAATAACTCCACCTGAATATGGAGCAGAATTATAATCGAAAGATTAGATTTAAAACCCTTCTACAGCGTTATCCCGTAAATTCATGGCCGTTTCGCCCACTATTACCTCAGGATGAATATTTTACTCTACCCAATACAAGAAGCTTAGGGGCTTACCCACGAATTTTCATTACTTCAATTTAAACTCTTCCTCTACGAGCTTTCTCTTCTTGACCATTCTAACCCCCCATTCCCTTCTCAGTGTTAATTAACCCCACCCCGTTTTACAGTCCGCAGCTAGTTGGTAGAACTTGTTGAGATTTTCTACCCCCTTGCTCGTAACAGTTAATTTAACTCTTCGCTTCACCCATGTTAAATTTAGAAACTCTTTGTTTTATACAGATTAAAATAAGAAATTCCATACAGTTTACTTTGTCAGGGCTCAGAACCATATCAACTTTTAAACATATCTGTAACTTTACAGTAAAAATTTTTTTAAAAATTTCTCTTATAGAGAAAGCATTGTAATTTGGAAATTTTTTGACTTTGAGATTTTATTGGATCTCGCCATTTTAAGAGACCCTGACTCTCTCTCTCTCTCTCTCTAGTACTACACTCCTGAATGTCCCTTTGTCTGCCTCTGTTTGTCTGTACCTGGGGCCACACCAGTTTATTGGATTTTTATTAAAGACAGTTTTTATTTTATATGGGCATAGCTCAAAATAAAATCTTGGTTTATATTTTATTTTTAAAATTAAGGGGGTGAGTTTACAAACTAATATATTTTTAGAATTTAATAATAATAATAATACTTAGCACCGCGTCTTTCTACCCGTTCGGTTTATACGCTTAAGTACTAACTACACAAATGGGTTAGGAATTAGGAAGGTTGAATTTAGGGGAAGTGAACCCGCATTTGCGTAGAGGGAGAGTAGAAAACCATTTAGGAAAAACCACCCCAGTTCACCCGACCGAGATTCGAACCTCGATATCCCCGTCCTCGGTGGTCTAGCTCAACACGACTGGTGCGTTAGCCAACTACGCCACCGAAGCGGGTTTAGCGACAGGTGGTAATATGGGAATCACGAAATTCCAATTCCCATATTGTAACCCAATTTTTTGTGCACAGTTACCTTTATTCGTGAAGATTTCTTGTGATGCCTAAAACAAAGCTAGGGCCTACTACCGAGGGAAAAAGGAAGAAATGGGATGAGGAAGATATGACTAAAGCTATCAAAGTATTTAGAGAGAAAAAATGAAACTTATGGAGGCGTCAAGGCCTTTTAGTGTACTACGCATTTCAGACTGAAGCATCGGTCGAAGAAGTTGCGTCAAAAAAACTGGGAAGAAAACCTGTCCTATCTTCAGATCTAGAATAAGATTTTGTTAAGTATTTGTTATTAATGTCTCTTCAAATGGCCAAAGAAAAAGTCAATAAATCTAATATGGAGAGGGAAAGAACTGCAGGGCCTTGTAAAAAAATCAGTTGCATGACCCAGCAAAGAACCTTTTGCAGGGCCTAGCAAAAAACCAACTGTAGTGCCTGGCAAAAAACCAATTGAGTTCTCCATAAAAAAAAGGACTAGAGAAAAATAAAAGCGTTTAGTTACGAAATAAGTTAAGTTTCGTCATTGAAGATGAATCGGATCAAGATTAAAAAAAAGTGTCAGTTTCTTTAGGTGAATCTAGCTTTTATCAATGCCTGTTCAGAAACAGCTTCAGCTTCTGAGAATGTGGAATGTGTGTCTGCTCTGAAAAGTTCACAGATTCCAAGCTCCTGGAGAACTTTGGGTTGAGTGTGTTTCATGTAGTGACTGGGCACACGTGGCCTGTTCTGGATGTGATGACTGTTATGTGTGTGACTTCAGTGCCTAAATTTCTGTAGATCAAACTCAAGGCTTTAAGTTTGGTATTTGAATTTTTCATGACGATTTCATTTTTGTTTGTAGAAACTTGTATACGCAATCAAGAGCATTTATTTATAAAATAACAATTTTATAAATAAGACTATGGTGAACTTTAACTTTGTTAAAAAACAAAAATATTGCTATTACATTTTTACATCATATCATATTTATCTGTGAATTCATATTGTCCATACACGTCAGTTGCATTAAAACTTTTGTTTTTGTACAGATTTTGTGCTATTCCCATATCACCACCCAATTTTCTCAAACCTAAATATTGCAATACTTTTGATTTTTTTTGTAATATCTAATGATTTGTTAAATTTTTTAGTTTGGTATTTTGCACACATAAAGACAAATAAATAAATGAGTAGTGTCATTACCCAAATTATTACAACCATTATGGTTCATTTTCAGCCCAATAAAAATACCTTTCCATATTAGTACCTTCTCCTCTTCTATTATTATTTATTAAACTCATTCCTTTTACCTTTATAGATAAATATATACATGCAGTAATGGAAACAGCTTGTAATACAATATAGTTTTATTAGGTACAAATGAGGATAGTTTTATTAAGTACATATAAGGATCACAATTCAAATACCACACATTACATTCAATATCGAAAGTGCTCAAATTGCTTTCCTTCAGTATCCACACATTCCTGTAGTCTGGAAGTCAGGCTCAAGCACAATCTGATACAAGGTTCTTTATCTGCACCTATTTCCTGGCACACTTCTCTTATGAATTCACACATGTCAGCAACTGCACGTGGTATTCTTGCAAATACCTTATCTTTAATAACACTCCAAGAGAAGAAATCCACAGGAGCTAGGTCAGCAGATATTGGTGACCATTAAAGTGACCCTCGTTGACCTAGCTACCTATTGTGAAATTCTTTGTCAAGTAAGGTACGCAGAGTTAAGGCAGATTGGGTAGTTGCCCCATCTTGTTGAAAGTTGTACTCCACATTACCCTGTTGTCGAATTTTGGAATAGCAATATTTCTCAGCATGTTAAGACACACGTGTTGGTCTACAGTTGCATTGAAAAAGACAGGTCCAACGACGCCTTTACACGAAAGGCCTGCCCAGTGCCCATAATATAACCCCAGGTTGATTCAACTGTTCATCAATTGTTAGATGGGGGTTTTCTGTGGAGAAGTAGACACATTTGTACCTATTAAAGGCACCTGACAGTTTGAAATTTACTTCGTCGGACCACACATTTTTTCGAATAATGCCACTACCACGAGAAGTGTGCCAGGGAATAGGTGCAGATAAAGAACTGTGTTGCAGATTGTGCTTGAGCCTGACTTACAGACTACAGGAGTGTGTGGATGCTGAAGGAGAGCTATTTGAGCACTTACGAGATTGAATGTAATAGCAAGTGGTATGTGATCCTTATATGTACTTAATAAAACTATCCTCATTTGAACCTAATAAAACTATACGGTATTACAAGTTGTTACCATAACTGTATACCTACTTATTCAACCACTGTATATAGGAGATCATTAGATATATATGAGAGTTTGAACCAATGATAATTCATCCCGGAAATGTGATACATGACCGTTTAAAAGACCACTGCTATAAACGCACGATTTTTATATTAGTACGTTAAATAAAAAGTTATTTAAGACTTAGTCTAAGGCTCAAGGTGGTAGCTTAGTAGATATACACCCGCATTAGATAAGAAAGATGAATATTGATAAATATCCCGTGAGAAACAGCCCTCAATGCATCCAGCCGAGATTTAAACCTTTATGTTTCAATACCAGGCAAGCCAGTATATTTTGAGTTCAACGTCCTAAGCCGTGTGACCACCGTTCGTGTGGCATTCATAAGTTTTATTGGGATTAGGAATTGAAAAAGCAAACTTGAGGTTGGTTTTATCCCAACAATAAATATAAAACTCCTTTCAATGTAATTACAATTTTACCTGCATCGGTGGGCATGTGGTCTAAATGTTTGGCTCATTTGTTCTGATTTCTTGATGATGGGGATTAAAGGGTTCGATCCATGTCTATGTGTACTGAAGGTGGTATTTTCTAAATTATTTACCACTCTCCTTCCAAGAAAACATGGATACGATTCCTGTAAATGCACCTTTCTTATTCATACCCTATTAGTGTAATTATTAAAATGATTATAGCCCGGATACGCGAATGAGAAAAACACTAAAATAAATTAACTACATTTTTTTGTGTTGATGTGCCTTGAAAGTCTAACATTATAAACACTTATGGAAGCAGGCATTGAGGAAACAAAATAGAAGCAATGAGATCATATTTTTGTATCTACAGTGAATGTAGGGAAACTGTTAATAGTTGACACTTCTGCCCGTGATCCAATAGGTTACCAATAGGACTGGGCGATATTTCCTGAAAAACCGGATTAATATTTACATCGAAATACCGAAATCGGATGTGGCGATATATCGCCTACCTCGATATATTGACTAGCACGATACATCGCCTACCACGATCTATCATGAATAACAATGAATCACGGTGGATGATACATCGTGATAGATCAAAGGTTGACAACATGTGGTCCACGATAATTCCTGTAGGTGTCCGCAAAACAAATCTAGATTCTTATGTTATCATTTATTTTTAATTTACTATCAGATAAAAAATATTTGCTATTCACCGTTTGCTTTATATCTGTTTTTTTCCAGGCCTGTCCAAATAAATATAATTTTATTTTATTAATATGAAATGGGCTACATAGAATACTAGAAATGTGTGTATAGGTTTTATTATTATTATTATTATTAGCACCGCGTCTTACTACCCATTCGGGTTATACGCCCTTACGCTAATGTGTAATGGTAGGGTGATTGTGAGATGAAATGGAGGACCTACAGTTTAACGTGGAATCCGAACCACGGTGGAGGCCTGGCATACCTCTAAGTTTAAATAAACTATGGTAACATTTCAACAAATATTATTTTTAATGCAGCTCGGCTATACATCATCCTTATCAAAGGTGCATTGGACTGTCCACCAATAATTAGATGCATATCCAGATTATAAACATGGTTTGATTGATAGATGGCAAGTTTTCTAAACCCACGACGATTTTAAGTAATTATAACGAAATATCGCGGTGTCAAAATCTTTAAATTACCCAGTGGATGTGGTTTCAAAAGAAAAGTATCGATACTATACTAATTAAAAGTATCGGAAGAAATATATCAATACCGTACTAGTATTAAAAGAAAAGTATCAATAATAGTAAGTATTAGTGTCTAAATTTTAATCTGGAAAAATGTTTTTTAATCTAGTATTAATAATTTCAACTTTTGCATCATAATTGTATTTCATATTTATTTAAACATTGAAAATTTTATGATTCATCTCTACAAAGATTCTTTAGTTTAGTTTGTGATGACCGTGCTTATTGAACAAGGAGGGGGAAGTAGAGATTGAATGCTGGAGTTTCTTCTTGCTTGTCATAGAGAAAATAAGTGAGAATTGAGAAATGGTGTTATTTGTTCTTCCTCCACAGTCCACTCTATTAAAAATTTAATCCCAACATGAGTGAAAATAATAAAAAAAAGTTGTTTCTTTCGATACCAAATTGTGAGTACTTATGTCAGTAAAAGTATTGGGAAAAATGTATCGAGTAAAAAATTACTAGTATCGAAAGTAAAATATCGATATTAGTAAAGTATCGAAACTTATTTCACATCCCTACTCACGTTCACGAAGTGGCTCTCGAGAAGACGAGAGTTTTTTGCCCAGCAAAGTGTATTAAATAATTTTTAAATTTATTATCAAGCTATTACTGTCAAAAAGTCAATAATTTGGTCTCTTTTGAAGTAGGCTACTTGTTATTGATAGTATGCAACTACGAAAAAAAAAAAATTTAAAGAAATCCATAAGCATCGCGTAGATAGATTTTCTAAAAACTCTTTCAACGATTGTAAACTCTATTCCTGTGGATTTTATTTGCAATAACAATGTATAACTATATTTTATACACGATGATAGCTATAATTTATTTAAAATTTTCAATAATGCCACAGGCACGCTAACAAGGCCGTAGCCAAGGGGGAGTTTGAGGGTTCAAACCCCCACCCGAAATTTTATGAACAAAATATATATATTTATATATATCCATATATATATATATGGATTTATTTATGGTTCAAACATTATCAAAATTAAGATAAAAGTATAAATCATAAAAAGCACTTCAGGGAGCTTCTAGAGGTGTTTATTATCTAGAATTTTCCTAGCCTTCGGCAGTTAGGGGGTTATTTTACCATAAAAACCCTTCAAAGTGCTTCTAGAGGGGTTTAGTATTTATAATTTTTTCTAGTCCTCGGCAGATATGTTGTTATGTTGCAAATAAAACACTTCAGATAGCTTCTAGAGGGGTTTAATATTTATAATTTTTCCTAGCCTCTGGCAGTTAAGTGGTTATTTTGCCATAAAAAACCACTTCAGATAGCTTCTAGAACTTTTTATCATTTATAATTTTTTCTAGCCTCTGAAAATTGGGGAATGTGCCCACCAACAGAAACTATTGGCTGGCTACAGCCTTGCACGCTAAATGATTTTTCCTAAAATTATTTACATATTGGCGCGCAGTCTCTTTAATGTTCACTTTAACTTCCCTAGAGAATGGGTTCGTTTGACGAAACTCTTCAGGAGGGAGAGGGAAACGTAAAATACCTACTTCGTAAAAAGCATACAGAACATACAAAAAAAGAAAGAAAATTGGTGAATAGATAGAAATTCACAGATAAGGATATTATATAAAAGTACGCATTATATACTTGGAAGGTAAAAAAAAGGAAATGTAGTGGAGAAGAAGTGAGTATAAAGTATATCTTTAACAAATACAACGGTATTCTACTGTCAACACACCCCCCCAACAACTAAAATAGTTTTTATATATATATATTTAATGCATGTAAGAGATTGTTCTAGTTTAATTACTGTACAAATGAATCAGCCAGACTCCAAACTGTGAATTATCCACTCAAATTAAAGGAAACATATATGTTTACACTAATTGACCGATCGGAACCCTTTCCTGGTTGAACTCAACCATTTGGCATTTTGTCTGTTAGGAATGTTTATTACATGTTTACTAAAAAATGATAGAATAATTTTAATGAAATTTGGCATGGGCATTCTTTGAAACTAGCTTGAACAACATATATGTATAATGTTGTGATATGGCTATCCGTCCCAAGATGGCGGCTGCTAATAAACTAAGTAATGACTCCTGGAATGATCTGTTTGTTTAACTGTGAATATTGTTTATATATGACAAAAATTTATCATTTTTGATGATTTATATGATGAATCTTAAAACTTTTATTCAAAAACTAGGGAATATGAAAGGAACAATGAAATTAATCTTTGTATATGGCTACAGAAAAAATATTATGTATTTTACATTCGTTTCAGTAAATAAAATTTTACTTTCATTAAAAGGGCTATTGACATTTTGCACACAGATTTAACCAAATCCAGTTTATCTAAGAAAACCATAAAAATAACAACTGACATCAATATGTATGGACGATTTTAAATTTTAGGATATACATCTATTCTAAATATATTTATTTATTGTACGCTATGTATTTACGAAAATGTTATAATACTTATTGGACAAAATTGGGGCTATGCCAAGACACGCATATTCCACCAGTGTTATCAACATTATCTTGGTTGAGTAGACTCAGTAAGTACACAACTTGTAACAAGGTTGCAGTCTACTTGGAACAATTCTCTCAGACACACGATCATGTTCCACGTTTCTCTCTGCGGTTTACCTTGCTTTGTTAGAGGAACGCGGCGGTATCTTACAGATGGAAACTGAAAGCGAATTAAAATCCTCAAATTAACCAGACGAGAACACAGAGATATGTAAGATAAGAGTAGGATGGGAGGGAAAACGAGCTAAATTATTCAGTATTTCTGCACACAAAAACTTTATTTTTTGGTCAAATAAAATAAAACATTTTTCAGACTATAAGTTTAATTTTAGGTGACCTGGTGGTCTAGGGGTAAGGTGTCAGACTTTTGTGCTGGGGGTCCGGGGTTCAATCCTTGGTCCCAGAACAGATCTATCTGATTGTCAAACCCTTACTTCACCTCTGACAAGATGTGTATTAATCACAACTTGTGAATGTGAGGAATGCCAGGCCTCCACCGTGGTTCGGATTCCATGTTAAACTTTAAGTCCTCCATTTCATCTCACAATCACCCTACACATTAGCGTTAGTGCTTTTAACCCGAACGGGGGATGATGATGATAATAATAATAATAATAATTTTAATTTAATTAGCTACACATATTTATTGAATATATTTTGTCATGAGCATCCTGACATTTGACCAAAAACTTAAAAAAAAAAGTCTTAGTCAAACAATCACGCCCATGACAAATATTCAATAAATGTAAAGGTTACTATGTCTAAGAGAGGTACTATGTTGCCATTTTATTTTATCAAAGTTCTTTGATAAAATATTTATGACCTAACTTTTACTAATAGTCGAATATCTTTTATAAAATAATACTGTATAATTTACAAATATTTTATAAAAGATGTAAGATATAGATTATGCTCAAGGATTTTATCAAACAGTTCTTCCTATAAAACGCCATTAATATGCATAATGTTAAACTTAATAATAAAACTACAAACAAGATCTAAGTTATTCTTTTTATCACCGTGTCACATAACTTGTGATATTATTTCAAAAGCCTGTGATTAATTTTACATAAAGGTAGCACATCAATTGGATAGAAACATAATAGAGAATTGTTTTTCTTAACAAATATATATTGTACATAGTATTTCTATTTTAAGTCTGTCACGTGAATAAATTAAAAATTATTCTGAAGATATATGTTACATCCTTTTTGAAACATAAACAAAGCAAACAATAAAATACTTGAAAGGATTTCCAACAAATATCAAAAAAACCAATTAAACTAGAGAGGAGAATTTCAATTAATAAGTTAAAAAAAAAAAAGAGAGCCATGCTCCTTCATTTGTTTTGTTGCTTTGTGTCCTAATGGATCGGGAAGCTCAAATTGTTTCACATCCAATATATATGTTTTGGTAATACAGTTTGGTGTGTTTGCGGGAAGTCACTTGTTTGCAATATTACTTCTGTGGACCATGCTCATTGGAATAGTTGAAATAAGGCGGGGAGTAGCAAATATGAAAGATTAGGCGAGCTTTCGTGATTGAAACGTATGTTTGACTGAAGTGGATTGGCGCTCGTGATGGCCATGAGTGTTTGTGACCAAAAAATCTAACATTTATGTTTTATTATAAATATTTAAAAGTATTCTTTAATAATAAACTAAACACAATGAACATATAATATATCTAGAACAATTGAAGTTCAATAGCAAATAACATAAAACATAAAGTGTAGAATCCCTTTCTGAGTACCTTATCTACCATTATAATATTATATGATTTGTTAATGCTAGGATTCATAATGGTAATACTAACTAGACTGACTCCTTTGTATACTTACTTATTAGTAAGTATATTTGTTTGTTCCTAATCACCAAATATGTCTTGTATATTATTAATATCATTATGATCTATGATTTGGCACTGACCCTTGTATGAAACTACTGTGAGTACGTAACTGGCCAATAGTTCCACAGTGGACGCATGTTCGAGCTAGTGGTTAGGGACAATGACACATTTTTACTGTTGCTTCAAATCTTACCTCTCTATCACTGCAAAAACAAACTGGACGAGCTTGATAGCAATTAATCCACTTGTACACGTGTTTGATTTAAATGTAATATATTTGTGCGCAGTAGAATTTAATATTCCACCTCACTGGCAGTCAATTCTCCTCACACAATATAAATTTATACTTCTAAAATTAGAACCCTGTTTTGTTAGTAATTTTATTTTTATTTTTATTCATCATTACAAATACAAGTCACTATATAGGTCAGCCGTTCTTTAAAAAAATGGCACACCTTTTTTAATGTTCAAATTTATCGCGTTGCAATTAGACAACTAAAGCGTATAGCGTAGAAATAGAGGCTCTACCTTGAATATTGTAGATTTGTTTCACCCTATTCTTTGTATTCAAAACATTATTAAAATCGTTTTAAAAATATTGTTCCTTCCTGGCTATGGAATTATTTTTTCTTTGAAGGAATATGTGGAAATAAAATAAAAGCAACACTAATTAATGCGTTCATTATATTTGGTCAACAGCAACAAATATTCAAATTTAATTGGTTAAGTCCTTTCACACCCTTGGATACAATAGTTTTGATTTTTTTTTTAAATTGTTTGGTAGTTTGCTTTAAGTAGTAGTGAATATCAATGGCGCTATGTATAGTTTTGACATTCAAAACTAAAATTATACTTAAATCGTTGAAACTATAGCGTTTCTAATCTTATAAATCTGTACGCTTACGATTTTGTTCTAGACGTACTTTAATTGAAATAATGGAATAACAAATTATATCTACGTTCGATTTACAAACTATATTTTTCTAGAACCGACTCAAATCCTGGTTTTCGGTTCATTGATTCATCACAATGAAAGAAAAATCACTAATTTTTTAGCAAATGTTAAATATTTTGGACAAGCTCACTCTATCGACTGAGATTAATAGTCGGTTTAAAGAGCCTACTGTACTTACATGCTTACGATCATCCAATTTTTTCTTCCAAAACGTAAAATTTAATATAATCGGTTTCAGTATTAAGCAAATAAAATTTTAAATAATTTTTTCGAGGCCCCCCACAAAACCTTTTGCGACCCCCTGGTTAAGAATCGATGCTGTAGCTTACATCTTGATTAATATTCCTAGCGCTTCTAATAATTATTTAGCAACATCTTCATTTGAAGTTGTAATGAGAAATTGCCATGAAATCAATTTGGCCGTCTTCACTCAATCTATTAACTGTTCTGGCCATATTTACCACTAAGATTCAATTACACCGAAATATAGCGAGGGGATGGTAGCTCAAACACGTAATTGATGCGTAATAGTCAAATGTATAACTAAACTAGTTTCTCTATCAAGTCTTATCGATGGTGATTTGGATACAAAATAATCAACTTAGGTCCAAGAGCCTGATGCTAGCGTGTAGATCAAAATAATATTATAGCCAACATTTTTATATATAAATATTATTACTTATATAATTTTACGTTTAAGACTACATTACAATATACTGTATTACATTTTTGTAACTATCCCCTCATCCACTGAGGCCAGACAGCCCATTACCTCTCACTATCCCCTCATCCACTGAGGCCAGACAGCCCATTACCTCTCACTATCCCCTCATCCACTGAGGCCAGACAGCCCATTACCTCCCACTATCTCCTCATCCACTGAGGCCAGACAGCCCGTTACCTACCACTATCCCCTCATCCACTGAGGCCAGACAGCCCGCTACCTCCCATTATCTCCTTATCCACTGAGGCCAGACAGCCAGTTACCTCTCACTATCCCCTCAAACACTGAGGCCAGACAGCCAGTTACCTCTCACTATCCCCTCATCCACTGAGGCCAGACAGCACGTTACCTCTCACTATCTCCTCATCCACTGAGGCCAGAAAGCCCGTTACCTCCCACTATCCCCTCATCCACTGAGGCCAGACAGCCCGTTACCTCCCACTATCCCCTCATCCACTGAGGCCAGACAGTCCGTTACCTCCCACTATCCCCTCATCCAATGAGGCCAGACAGTCCGTTACCTCCCACTATCCCCTCATCCAATGAGGCCAGACAGCCCGTTACCTCCCACTATCCCCTCATCCACTGAGGCCAGACAGTCCGTTACCTCCCACTATTCCCTCATCCAATGAGGCCAGACAGTCCGTTATCTCTCACTATCCCCTCATCTACTGAGGCCAGACAGTCCGTTACCTCCCACTATCCCCTCATCTACTGAGGCCAGACAGCCCTTTAGCTTAACGGCTGCCACGGACTTGAAGGCACTAGACCCGCTTTGTAGGAGGCTACCGCTGACGGTGTGATCGGAATTTCATCCCCAGCCAAATGCATTCAACATGTTATTTGTCATGGTAATGTATACTTTCTCCACGTTAATGCAATTTGCTCTTTTTCTAAAACCATCCTCTTCATTTCTACCCCTTAGACAAAGCCGTACCATAACATACTAATTAATATGATCGATAATGAGAACGAGTAGAAAGGTGGCCATCCTATCTCATTCCCTCTGGTTTGCCAGTGATCAGAATCTCAAGGTCGGAATACACCGGCCCGGTGTAAAGAGGTGTATTTTCATATTAAGTTTTATCACTCTTCTTCCACTTAAGGTCATTTGACCATCAAAATTTTATTGTATTATTTTAATAAGTGTATAAATATAAGCTATAAATATTGATTCAATGATTTCAAATCATTACAGTTCTCGAGTTATAAGTAGTCAAATTTACTATTTTATCCATTTTACATACTAATTTTAAGGTATAGTAGTTATTATATGGGGATTCCATTTATTCTAGCTAGACATGCATATGAAGTGTATGCAATGAAGTACTTACAATATCTTAAATAAAATTAGTTTTTAATTTATAAGCTATTTAATAGTTGTAAAATTACATAATTTTTGATCTTATATAAGTACTTTTTGTTTTATACCCCGATACTTTGTTTTTATATAATTTTTTAGTACATAGTGTCGCTATTTCAAATTTGTTTGGTTTATTAGTCCAACTCTACTCTTTTATTTTATTAATTGTGTGGCATTGATCAATGCAAACGTAAATTGGCCATGTCCATTTCCTGAAACTACTTGCTTTGGCTGTACATACCAATAACACAGACTAGCCGACGAAGGAAGGGTCGGGCTACCCCGGTCTCCGACTAATGACTCACCCTTAAGTGCTTTTTTTTTAGCACAGTGTCTTACTACCTGAGTGACGAACTGTGACATTTGTTTTGTCTCTTTTTCCTTCCTCTAGTAATTTGGCACTTGGGTAGTATTTTTACTGTGTTAGTTTTATTCTTCAACTAAAAGTGTCAAAGGAACTCATCTCTTGGTACATCAAAACGCGTAATGATTTTAAACCTATTGTTTATCTGAATATTACAATTAACTTCATGAATGAATAAAAATATATGAGTTTCATTTTATTACTGGTTGTAAATTGAACATTAAAAAGTATATAAAATCTTAAAAGTTTTGAAAATATATCTAATGTCATATGAGTAGTGCATTCCTTTAGGCATTTTCTAAAAAAA
>CABFWO010002328.1:32798-65298 GCA_902155825.1 Timema genevievae
ATCATATGGTCCTAAACGTGTCGATCACTTGACACGAAATATTCTTATTTATTTGTTCAACCAGTTGGCTGTCGATCACTTTGCCTTCTTATGCATAAGCTTGTCGACCAGTTGGTCCTAGTCTTGTAGGTCACTTGACCTACGTGGCATTCAAATATTTTTACAGCTTTTCGTCCGGTTTGTAAGTTGCCAATCATGAGCTTTGTTAACTAATATAATAATAACAACGAAAAGTAATACTTTTTTACTACAAATGAAGAACTCTAAAACCTGCTCCAGTCCATCATGATCTCTAAGGCGTCACTCTCGTCGTAGACTAGATCGTTAAAGACAGGGAGATCGGGGCTCGATCTCGGTCAGGTGTACAGAGGGTAGTTTTATTATAAATTATTTCCCACTCTCTCTACGCAAATGCGAATGCACTTCCTCTAAATTCAGCTTTCCTAATCACTAACTAACTAGCGTAATTAGTACATGTGAGTATACCGCGAACGGATAGTAAGAACTCAGTGCTAAAAGAATAATAAAAGAACCCTTAAACTTTCACCACTCAAGATATTTAATTAAATTGCCTAGTAATAGATTTTTTTCTTCTAAGAACACATTTTGTAGATATAGGCCTAATAGTATTCGATACAATAAATACTTTGCTACACGCGTAATAAGCTCATAATTTTAAATTATTAATATTCTATGAATCTTAGTAACCAGGATTCAAACTCAAGACCACAACTCCTGGGTGAGCCATGAAGTGACAATTCATGTTGTAAATTACTAAATAACAGAGAAGTTCCTTAGCGGAAAAAAGAGGTAACGTTATGACAACACTGTTGTGAACATAGAGCTGGCAATCCCAGCTTACTTTCCCACTCCACCTGCCCAACCCCTCTTTATAACACAACACCACCCCTTTCAACCATGTTAAAAATTACCTGTCAAAATGTTATAGCCTATTCATTCTAGGAGAAGCTTGCTGGACGAATCACCTTAAATGAGTACTATACATTTCCTCGATTCCTCCTTCCTCATACTTTAGTAAAAAGTAGTATGGTGCGGTAAGAAACTCTCACACTATATTATATTCCTGGACTTTCGTTAAAAAAAAAAGAATTGTGAATTAATGAGAGCAAAGAAAAAACGAAACTTCTGCTGGGTAGTATGTGGAGGAATGTTTGGCTACACCATAGTTAACATGTACTAAACAAATGAACAACCTTACCTGTGAAAAGAAACTGTTACATTTCACATATATATACATACCTCGGCCAGGGTTGAGCGGTAGAGCACGAGAAAACATACTACACCCTCCCAAAATGAACATAATTTTAACTATTCTAGAAAATTAACTACTTAGTGTGTACTAGAATGAACAGGGACTCACAGAAGAAATATGATGATCTACAAATAAGTAAAATAAAGACAAAAAATATAATATAAGCCTACTTTAGACAGTAAAAAAATGATTTATTTACTATGTGTACTATGTGTAATATTTCCAGTTAGGTTCCTTGCCCATCGGGTCGACCAGAAAAATTATACTTTTACTCTACAGTATTAATTAAACTTGTGCAGATTGATAGATATAAAGGACAAGTTGATTCTCACAATGTTTCTGTTTGGGAAATGACGAGATGAGAGGTACCCGAGTTTTCCGGTACATTTATAGGGCCGTAAATAGCCCGAATAATTTATTTTCCCTAGATTTTTTTTTATGTAGAAGGGGTTCTTGAAATACACCCAAAAATATAACTGAGAATGAATTGAAGTGAAGTCCTGGAAAAGGGTTGTGAGTTGGCTATCCCCATGGAAGGAATGGTCTCGCAATACAAATGTGTAGCTGTGGCGTCCCACGCGCAAGAAGGGCCTATCCACAAAGTGCTATTCCAGATGTAATTTCTCCTCGTTGGTATGTGATGAATCCCCAGCGTACAACCTGACTTTATAGGGGTTAATTTCTATGAATGACTTCATAGCTCGATTGTCTTTACCAATTATTTTCTCGGAGCTGCACTACGGAACCTCTGCTCACCTCAGTCATTTTCACCCCAATACCACTCTTTTCTCAGGGATCCTCCAGCCTAGCCACTTTACCGCTCATATTCACAGAATTTATACAAAGTTGCCCAAAATTGTCAGCAAGATTCCCTCAAAATAGTTATTTTCTTAATAAAATGGCCTTGAATAACCAAATAATCAAATATTAAACAAATCTTAAAATTAAAAGAAAAAAATTTTGATTCATAAAACAATTACAAAACATTTCTGGGTCTCCTCCATGTCAGAAAAAGCTGAGCATCAAAAATAATAATAATAATAATAATAATAATAATAATAATAATAATAATAAAGATGAATTGCTCTTCTTTCTCTCTCTACCATCGCGTGGCAGAAACGCTCTCCTAATAGCACGCTCGTGTGGGGGGTTCGTGAACTATTTAACTAATTGAGATAGTTCCCATAAAAAAGTTGGTGATAATTGAATACAAGCCGAATGAAAGGAAAAATATCCCGAGGGAAAATAACTACAGAACAAGTACGTAATAAAACGACGCAAAGATTAATATAATATTAAATTTCTGTTTTTTTTTGTTTTCTAAAGATATAAGCTAGCAGGGAACTACCTTAAATAGTTAATAACCCCGAGTAACAGAAATTAAAAGGAACGTGCCCATTACTATAACTACACGAATATACAAGCAAAAGGTTTTTTTTGGAATAAATAAATTATTATAATTATGTAATGGGAGGCAAAAATAATAATTTAAAAAAATTTCTAGGGGATTATTAAAAATCCTCACAATTCCTACCTCGCTAATGTAGGTCAGTCGAGAAACAATCCAACTTAATTTACTAAAATAACAAGGGGTGTAGCAAAAGCCCATATACATTTCAGACATTTTTTTGTTAATATTTTTGCAATTTCTAAGCACATTACAATTATTTAGAAATCTCAAGCATTTATTTTACTATATTGAAATCCTGTAATGGTAATATCCATAAAGCCCGAGATTAACGAGAATTCTAGATATAATATCACTCTAATCTGGAGTACTTGATCTAAATATAAAAGATATCATGACTTGACATAACGAGATGTGAGTGAATGAAGCCGTCCTCTCGACGCTACGAAGCGTACTGCTTGGTGAAACAACACTTAGCTCTGGGGAGTTAATCGAGTGAAACTGATTGCATCGATGTGTGTGTAGGAGAATGTTCAACAAATACAACTTGAAGTCACATTTGACATAACAATTGGAGAGAGCTATGATTTGTAAAAATGACATTGAACTTATATTTTTCTAAATAAGCTTTAGAAAAATAATACAGGGCTCTCACTCAAATATTTATCATAATATACCCGGAGATTTAAGCTATTTTAGAATAAGATCTAGCTTACATGCATTGAGTAATATTTAATATTTTAAATTTGATATAAATGTCTTTCTTTAAATAGTTCAAGTTAAAAAAAAGTTTCTTAAATTTTTCCTTATCTAACTTTCCATTCAGAATGATATAATTTGTACTAATTAATTTAAAGACATAGAATAAGAAGAATATATTTTATATAAACAAAATAATTTGCCCAGGGAGGGTTTAATAAGGTAAAAAAAAAGTAAATCTGTTTGGGCATAAATAGCCAAAAACAGAAGTCTAAACGAGGTCCACTTGAATTCCGGTCCCCCTCTCTTTCCAAGGCCACAGAGATGGACATTAGTGGCCCTATTTATGAGAGTAGTTCTCTTTCAATATGAATGAGCCACTACGATATTTAATGTGAATCATAAATTATTTAATAAAGCTACAGAGCTCTGAATACATTATTTTGCTTTTTAGGACGTTTATAGCTCCATTATATTAAATATTTTAGAGCCTATATAGGTCCACAGGAAGTGGAACAAACCCAATTATGTATTATTTTAATGGATTAAATATATCCATTAGCTAATTATTGAAAGGTCTTTTGAATATAGACATCAGTGATACCTTAAAATAAGCTATTAATCATTATGTTACTGAATCAGCAATGGCTTATAGTAGGATTTTTTTGGAAGGACAAAGATGTAAAACCAATCAATGTGGGTAGCACTGCTGCCAAAATAGCGTAGGGCGTGGTTAAATCTTTATCAGCTAAAAAAAAGCCAGCTCATATATTAATGAGAGCAAACATAATTTATTAACTAGGTATGTAACAAATAATTGATTTTATCGAGAAGAGAACAAAAAAGTAAAATTAATTTAGTAGATCAAACCATTTGGACATCACAAAAAGACATAACCCCTCCCACATCACTCCTTCCAAACAGTAAATAAATAATTTAAGGAGGCTTTTCTCTTACTCCGGCTTTGGGTGTAGCTAGGCAAACTATTCAGCATTCATGTGTGGAGGTATAGCATACCGCGCGGGCTGAGCCACTAAGTTCCTACCTTTCAATATCGACGGAGTGTACATGTAAAGTATTACAAATATTAATAATCCTGTTACTGGCAGGGTTAAACGTTCTCATATGATTCAATATTTCAGGGACTCAATTTATTCTCGGATGGACGGTTATTTTCACAATATAGTTTCCCAAAATATTTCAAGGACAGCTTATTTTACTATAGCGTACTCCAGCTTTAAAAAGTAGGTTGGTTAGTTTCAGTTATATATTGTAAAAAATTGTCCTTAAACGCACTAAACGGTGAACGGTGAAAAACCGTCGATTTGAATTTCTCATGCCTGGCCCCTGCTATAATTATATCCATATTATAGTACATTGTATATACATATACAAATATATATATATAAGTTTCTCATTAGTATGTGTAAGGGACAAACGTACAAAATTTAAAATGTCTACCTTTGTAATTAATTTTGTTTCAATAATTTGAACGCTGGAAAAATACGCATTTAAAGAACAAAAAAAATTAAATCTGGACACAATTTTTTTGATTAAATAAATATATATATTAATTTCATCATTCTAATTTTATTTGATTTAGGTCAGCTATATTAGTTTAATTTTTGTTAAGTTGGTAACAGCAAGGATAATATGTGTAACATGGGTATTAAGTTAGCTTATGCTGGGTATCCGTTGCTTTAATCCAAGTGTGTAACACTTTTCAAATATAGACGTTTTCAAGAAAATATAGATTTTGTGTATGGTACCTATTGGCATATTATCTTAGAATAGTGAATTTTTAACGGTAAGTGAGAAAATTTTACTTGGACAATGTTTTAGAAGGTGACCAATAGAAGCATTTTCTTGTATTTTTATTCTTTGTAAGATTCTGTGTGTGACCCGCGATTAATGTTTAGTGACCTAATAATTGACTACTATTGACGGCCACTCTCAAATTATAAATTACAAGTGTCACATATTACCGTAAATAATATAAGCCATTTAGTATAATAAAATAATAATATTAATATGTTTTCTTAATTTAATCAAGACAACGCAACAACGAATCCACTATTTGATTTACTGTCAGAACTATCAATTAAAAAACTAAACAATAACGCCGCGCCGACCTCCCTTCTTTGTCACTCCTAGACGGTGGTACACGGGCTAGCCGCGAAAGTGTGGGCTGCAGTTTGGGATCGTTTTAGCGCGTAGAAAGTGTTTAGTTTAGCTTGTTAATATGGTTGAAAATTATGTTAGTAGTATTTTCCATACAATCTCTATGTTGTGACTGTTTTCCTTAAATATTCATTAGTACTTTTATCTAATAGCTTTCCAAGGAAAAAAATTTTAGTCTTTTTTTTTTTAAGGAAAAAGTTGTTTGTTATCTTTGAAAAAAAAAACCTCACCGATGTCCCATTTGCTGAAGAAAGGAAAAAATGTATTCTGTAAATTAAGTATTTCCCCCCTAAAATACAAGCTAATGCCAGTAGTGCTAAACACTGTAAAAGTGAGGCTGAAGGCCTAGTCATTAACAGTAAGTATGAAAGTTCAAGAATAGTTTGGAGGAGGAATTAGAACAACAAATATATTTACCTTGACTAGAAGACTTGTCCACTAATAAATCTGAAGAGGATTTTTATTGTATTGTGATATTGTTTTATTGTGTTTATAAAAAAGACTATGAAGAAATAAACAATGTCTGTAATAAAAAAGCAAATTTCATCAGATTTGTAACTATACCGTGCACGATAGGCAGGTCATGGTTAAAGATTTTATTAGCCCATTAATAACAAATAAAATGATTAATATTACAGGTTGATTCTGAACATTATTTCAAATATAAATAACTAATTTCTAGTCAGTATAAATAGTTTTTTATTATTACTACCTATCATTATCTGGTAGTTCAAAGAAAGAGGGAACCCACATCCTTATGCTAAGTAGTCCGGACACCCATATTTATTTTTGATCTCAAGTTTTTGAGATAAACCCAGGTCTATTTACAGGGTTGAATCTCATGTACTAGGAGAGTCTAGGAAATGTGGTGGTTACCCGTTGTCTTCAACACTGAACTTATATTTGCGTACACGAATCAACCTACCAATTTTGTCGATAAGGTATTGTCACATTACTTCCAGGTTTCTTTTATATGCCACCATTGACATGGCACCAATGGCTTTACTTCCCCTGCGAAGGAAGTTATGCTACTGATTTTTATTACTCAGGAAAAATCCGTTGACCTCGGCTGGGTTGTAACCCATGAACATAGGGTTTTGAGGTTAGAACTTCACCCAAATACCACCAAGGTCAACTCTTTCCGAAAGAAAAGACATATAATTAGTGAATTATATATCGATGCAAACATTTTGCTACGGGATTCTTCTCTCAGCCTAATTATTCTCAGGTATTTGGTGTTATTCTAATCGAATTACTTGCCAGAAGTCTTAAACCTGCCTTGCGGAAGAGTAAGAGAGCTTCTAATAAATATATCCTTTTGTTCAAATTTAGGAAATAATATTAGCTTAAAAGCATTTCTCGATATACTATATTTTTTGGCAAATATTTTGGGCTCTCTCTTTATGAGAACACCTTGATTTGAACCACCATAACTTTAGTGTTTTTGGCATGGCGTACTCTCAAGAAGGCTAGATTTAGCTCGCCATAGTTAAACAATTGAGTAGGAAGGTAAACACAAACTCTGTAGAGGGTCTGCTCCTGGACTGAGAACTGTCGTGGACGAAGTATAAAAGACAAGTCTTGATCGGTGGATGTGATATTTATCTGATATATAAGGGCCAGGCTGCCTTGGGAGGAGCCTGTGAGGAAGGCTGTTAAAATTAAGATTTGCTAAAATTTTTGATTGCTAAGTGAGTTCCGTTAAACAGACCTCTTTCAGTATTATGATCTAGTAACAAAATTATTACTGTACTCCTTTTCAAATTCAGTTTATATGATGGAATAATTGTGGGAGAAAGTCTGTTGTCAAACTCAAGTGGATAATTTCCCAATGGATGAAGTCATCGCTAAATAAGCAAACAACTTTTTCTTCGATTAATTTAAAAACCTTCTCATTGACAATCATTACATCGTCGTTTCTTGGACACGCTTTTAAAATACTTGCATATTTGAACTTAGCCCTGTATTTAAAATGACTGCTAAAGGTTTCCTTAACCATATCAATTTCTATAAGTTGGTCTGAAATTGGGATTATGTATATTACCAGCTTATCGTTATTGAGGAGCTGTCAATCATTTTACCACCAAATGGGAAGTGATTTTTAATATTACCTTTTAATAGCTTATCAACCGCATTTAAAGCATGACTTGGCATTATGGCCTACTAAATAATTAATTTTGAATATTTGATTTAAACTTCGTTGGCCCAAGTCATCATCTTCCTGGGCGTTGATATCTAAACTCAGGGTAACTTGAATTGAGAATGATATGTTTGGACACCCTTTAAAAGGTTAGCAGTTATCCCCGTGAACGCAATAGGTTTAACTAAGTTCTTTTGCCCCTGATAGAACCAATAACTATGAAGAGTTTTGTAAAGATGTAGCTTACCACTCCTCCCAGGACCGTCCAAGAAGCAGCATTTGAATTCCTTTTGCTTGTATGTGTAAATTACGCCCACAATCGTTTAAACACATACAGCTGTTTGGCATTTAATGATTCTTGTAATTTCTTTCCAGTGTATTCTTTTTGTTGCGCATCGACAGATGAGTTGTTTGAATGGGTTTTAAATCCAAAATAATAACACGTTTTGCCATGAAGAGTAAGAATATCATGTACGCCACGAAGATCTAACTTCTCATAATCGCTGCACCCACCTGAATGATTATTATATCTTCAAAACATATCTTCTAATAAGTGAAGGAGAAATGTGTGTCATAGGCATTATGAAGCCTCCACTGGACTGGGACGTCGATCAAATATATATACTACTTTTTTACTTGATTCAGACACTCTTGAGGCTGGCAACTCACAGTGAGCCATAATTGGCAGAATATATGGTGCTGGCGATAGGGAACAATAATCCTATGCCAGGGCCCCTATAGCTCACCTGGGTCGTATCTTCTGAGTGGAGCCACGTGTGCAATCACATGCAGGGAGCATTCTGGGACCATCATTTCCTAACAGTTAGTGACCCCGCTATAATTGGGTAGCTTGGGAACGCCGCCATTTATTATTCTTCTGTGGGAGGAGTTGGTGCCTCCATGTGCGACTGAAAGCATCAGAAATTCATCCTTGGATATAATCTCAGTTTTCTGAGACATTACCTCTAAGTTTCCAAGCGGGTAATTTGTAGAGTTGTCCTTACCATCTGTTCCCGGCCAAGACCTGGTATGCACTACCAACCGCTCAGTGTGTGGTGTATGAGGAATCCTCCCAATCACACCTCCCCCAAGAATTACTCTACAGAGTTTTATCCGCCCAACCTTCCTGACTATAAGGACAACCACTCCGTCCAGCCGACCAAGGAAGGAAGTTACCTGGAGACTGCCGACATTGAAGCACCCAGTATAAATTTTGGGTGAATCAACTGAGCCAGGCAAATATATCTTTCCTACACTCAACCATCGAGAGAGCATCCCGGCTGATGCGTATCACCATGAGGAATTAGACTACGTCTCTAAAGCTTAAGAGTGGACAACACCGGACCCGGCGTTACCCCCATAGATATTAAAGAGCAACCACTATTAGATTGTGACGCCGTATCCACTACACGAATGTAACTATCTAACTACACGCATATAAGTAAGGGAATTTCACTTCTTATCCACCCAAAAACACTTGGTGTCCCAAGTGGGGGACACCCTGATGATCACGACCATCACAAGTGCACTATAACCTCTGTGGATGTACCTTCTGAGCATAGCCACGTGGGCAAGCAAACACAGGGCCTATTTTGAAAACCTCTACTAATCTGTGAACCGTCATCACTGTGTAGCTAGGAAAACCCCCCTTACCCCTACCATTTCCTGGCTTATGGTGGGAGTAGTAATAAGCCCCTTTTCAGGTTTGACGCCAACGTTACCATAGGAGGACAGCAACTCATATATAGTTATAGCAACGGTTTGCCGACCCATTTACCCCAAGATGCCCAATGGTAACTTCGTGGAAGTGTTCTAACCAGCTATCCCTGGCACCAAAACCATGTACGCACTACCAATCGCTTAGTTTAGGGTGGATGGGGGACATTAATTTCCCCCCCCCTCATACATATGAAGTTAGAAGGATTAAGCCACCCAAATTCCTTGACTTGACAGTCGTGGCCACCACTAGCTGAGCAAGGAAGGATGTTGCCTGGGGGCCACCAACATGGAGACACCCTGTAGCTGTTTTGGGTGAAGAGTGCAGGCAGATATCTCTTTCCTACATCTTCCATCTGGAAAGCATCCATCAACGTGCCTCCCCACGCGGTGTCATCCTTGAGCAAGCCCATGAGTTATGAAACGTCATTAAACGTGGTACAGGTAAGGCCATTGGCCGATCTAAAGTGTTCGAAATTGGTTTCACCAGGAATGTGACTCAACAGAAGTCATAAGTGTTAGCGCTCTCCTCCTGATACACTCATGTATATGTGTCATTTAATACTTTCTTCTTATCACAGATTCAATTATTTAAAATATAAGACTTTGGAGTTTAAAGTATAGAGCTAGGTGATCAACTAGATGTACGGCTATAATATGGGACTGGTCATGCATGCCTTTGAAACTGAGCTGCCAAGTGGCCACCAGTGCTCTCACATGTCAGGAGTCTAGGTGGATTCTTATTTCAACGTGATTAGTTTTACATCTATTCAAATTTCACAAATATCGGTATTAGTGCAGTAATGTCCTTTGCATATATATTTAAATATATATTTAACACATTTTACTGGAGCATACACTTCCACATTTAAAATGGCAATTAAATCTAGGACTGAAGCAAGCGTTGTATGGTACTACCCACTGATTATCAATACTTGTCGTACCTGTCATATATATTTTTTGTCATTACTGCACCGGTACCGTGGATAGCCATCTGTATTGGTTATGGTTTCGTTTTGGAATGATGTAGGGAAGTCTTTTGAGAGGTTCCAATTGTCCATGCAAGGAGAATAGGAGATGGAAGTGCCACAGGGAACTTTAACCCTTTATTTTAAAACAATTTAGTGTATCCGGGGTGAATCTCTGGGATCTGGAAATTCTGCTGACCACGTCATTATGATATTTAAGTTTATCTTCCTACTATAAGATAATCAACATGTGTGCGTGGGGCACCCTAATTTCTGAAACTCTATGACATGGACAGATGCAATAAGCTTACCATGGATGTGATTATTACAAACTTCGTAGATAAATTCTTTGCATTTGGAACAGAAAACCCTTGCATAAGGATCGGGCTTATTTTCAATCTTAAGTTTTCAATTAGCTTTCTCCTCTTGGCTTGCATGCCATTGTTATGAACAGGTCAGGCTTCCCGTATTTCCTGACTATTGACATAGAGTTTTGATAATACTGCTGAATATTACTTGGGCTCTCAAGAAAAATGAAATGAAGGATAATGGGTTTCCCAGCTACCAGCCCCTTTATAATTGCATGAGGGTATTCATAATACCTTTGTAATTATCCATGTGTAGCTTATTTTGGTGTTGGTGTATCCATTTGAGCCTATTTGATTCCAGTTTTACATATACCGCTACTTGTATTTTTATATGTCTTTCATCACTAAGGAAAAGATTGAACTACTCCATAATTGATAGTTGACAGCCATAGTATCTCATTTGCCTGATTCACTTCTTTAACCAGCTCAATTTGGATTAATGGTCGTTATACTACTTTCATTAGCACTGGGGAGTTCACAGTGGGGATTTCAATATTACACTCGGACTCTCCGTTAGGTAGGAGAAAAGAATATGTCGTGGGGCTGGGATTTAAGACACTAACTCTTTGAGTAATATTGTGTTAAGGTTTTTTGTATTTGGCCTTAAGTATATGAGCAGGTCACCTTCAAAGGGTGGTTCTCCATCTAGGTTTTGAAATACAATAGCAACCTCGTTGACTCGAGGAGCACTCTAACTTCTCAAATCTAAGATTTTGTCAAGTTTAATGCCTATTATAATCTTAGTGAAGAGAATCCCCTTACTCCTAGATTCTTCTTCAGCCTCTATTTATATATCATAAAGCATTTTGTAATTTTTGGCTAATTCATTATTCAATTAATTTAAATTAGTTAACATATGCCACCTGGACACAGGAATAGAATCCAGGACTTTAGGTTTATCGCTCAAATACTGTGCCACTGAGCTATCTAGGATGTGTCCCGTTCTCAAGGTCATTCTTCACTCATAGTCTAAGGTAGAGTCTGTGGTAGAAGTTTGGAAATTGTCAGCCGCATGTGAGCGATCAAATGTATTGCGAACTATCGGATAACACAGCTATCTGCGACTCGGGAGGTCTATTATGATGCCAAGTATACAATACAAGATTGAATCGTTCTTGAATGACTGCTTCTTTTAATCTTCAGGGTGTAAACGGTCATATCAATAAAACTGTCGTCTATGCCATTACGTCTACATCCCGAACTGTTAGAAGAAGTGATTTCATAAGTGTGTTCTTATTTATGTTTTGTATGTATGTTGCACAATGTATACTGTGTCTTCAAGAGACAGATGCTTAGAGAAAAAATCTTTGCTAGCACTGGAATTAGGTACTTTTAATGTAAAACTGTTAAAAATAAGTCATAGTTAATTAGTGCTTCAGTTGCAGATGTGCATTCAAAGCAATATTTGATGTAAAAGCAGATAACAAACAAGTGAAAACGTTTTAAGTCCCCGCAGTTCATTAGCTATCATGTGAATTGCAGTTTTGTTCCCTTCTAACAACAGTTATTCTCATAGACTAAATTTACTTTTAATTCAGTGATATCTATGAAGTGCGCCAGACCTACGAATTCGAGTAGCTAAGAAATCAAGCCATTCAGTAATTCTGAAAGGCTAAGAGGTTTGCTGTAGTCATCTTTTGTATAAGTCCCTTTTAACAAACAAGAATAAAAAACTTTTATGTGGATATTATTGGAGTTGTTGTCCTTTATAATCATGGTTAAGTGTAAATAGCGCCTACTACATACTCCGAACCTGGAATTCGGTTTGGTGACGTCTCACCTCGCTTTGCACTCATCTATTTCCAGCGTAATAGATTAGGTTTCAATCATAAATAAGCCCCATAAAATATCATTACAGTATTATGTTTCTACTCAATTTGACTTCAGAAATATATTTATTTATAGTTATATATATAAATAATATTATATATATTAATTTTTCCATAGTGGTTTTAAAGGTGGGTTTCAAAGTAGTTGTATTATTTAAATGTGTCTGTTTAATTAGGTAATCCTGATTATATTATTAATTTATTTTAAGCCATTGAAGCTTTAATATGAATTAATTGAAGAAATTATAATAAATAGTGTATGTAATTCTTGAATTTGTCAACTTTTCATTTATAGAATTTATCTAAGATTCTTCAACATTATTTTAATAATCATCCTAATTATTTAGTAATATATTTTAAAATGAATGGACATTTTGTGTTTTTATATTTTATAATATTTTCCCTTTAAGCACAAATTTGATTTAATGAATTAAATTTAAATTCTTTTATCTTTGAAGAATAGCAAAAAATGAGAAGAAATCCGTGTAAAAGAAATTCAAGATATATTTTCATACCTCTTACAGATAAGCGTTTGCTACGAGTGTACACAATAAAAATCCTCTGCCTATATTTTAGGCAATTTCTATCTAAAATATCTAAAGACGTGTTGGCACATCGATACAATTTTATGCGATTTACTTCATTTGAATAAGACTAGAGCTAAGCAAACGTTTTTACTAAGCTGTATGCATTTTATAGCTGATTATCTGCTTAAACATAATAATATAATTTATTGAGATTTCTAAGGCTTAAACAGTTAGATTTTTATTTAAAATTAGGATCATTAACTGCTATTTAATTTTATTCATCTTCTATTTCTTCAATTAATAAGAAAAATTTTCAACTTAAGATTGCCTTTCTTATGATTTTAAAAGACTCAAAATATTATAAACTTACGTTCAGGATCAAAAAAAAATTTCAATAAGAATATTTCAATAAACACTCATTTAGTGATATTGACCTAATATAGATACAAGTTCATTTATACACATTACAAATAGTATGTGTGAAAGTGGTACTCGGTGTTTCTAACTCCACTAGAATATATGGATCTATACCACGTGTACACAAGGTACTTGGTGTTAATAACTCCACTACAATGCATGGTTATCAGCCACGTGTACACACAACGTTATCAATGATAACACCTCTACTAGAATACATAGCTTTCAGCCACGTGTACACACAACGTTATCAATGATAACACCTCTACAAGAATACATGGCTTTCAGCCACGTGTACACGTGGTACTTGGAGTTAATACTTCCTTTATAATTTTGATCATATCAGTCAAGTTGTGTCAACGAGTAACATCACATTCGGTGTGAGAGACCCAGTAGGCATCAGGCTCGCATTGCACAGGTTCATTGACAGGAAGGTCGTGCTAAGAGCCCCGGATGGCTGGGTTTGATAGTTCTCCACAGGTGTTTTTCCTACAATATGGGTGGGTGCTTCCTTTTAACTACGCTGTTCATGTTAATCCGTAGATAAAGTAATTAGTAAACCTTGTGTTTAGTACTAACTAAAATAATTAAGAACGTGTCTTTCACTTCTTGTTTGTTAATTTCTTGATAAACTTTTTTTTATATGGTGTGACAGTTCAAGTCCTTATTTGGCGTTTGTTACATTGTTAAACTGCTAGGAACTCCAGCTATAAGAGCAGGTGCAGATTTTTCCCCTTCTCTGGAGTCGATACCGGTAATGGTCTATATTCAATAGTATATTATTTAATACCATACTAATAACCATCTTGTTGGTTGCTACGTCTTCCAAACTAGAGTAGGCCTCAGTGTCGGCTGAAGTCTGATAGGCAGAAAGCATTGATTGGACAGAAGGAAACAGGCGTGCACATTGACAATTTCTTTACCAGTCAAAGGAAGTTGGTTTGATTTTAATTTGAATATTTGGTTTAGAAGGCTCCTTTACACAAAAGCGGCCATTCTATCTACTGATACAAATAAAGCTCAAATTTATGTAACAAAATTACACAAGAAATTAATGGAAATAAACCAATTCTGATTGAACAATTAAATAGTAGCTAAACGATTAAGGAATAAAGTAAAAACCGCTCTTGACCTTGGTGAACTTCTTTACCGAGTTTCTACATTGGAGGGCCACTTTAAGCCTCCTTTACCTATCCCTTCATCCACCCTCAACCACCGGCTAAATGGTGATGGTCTGATGACATTCTTGTGGGGAGCTGAAACTATTATTTTCAGTGGTGGAGCATGATTTTTCGTTTTGTTGGGACCAGGTCAAAGCTTACCGGTAGTGATTTTTTTCTCACAAAGTGTTAACATATTAAATTAAATTCATTTGAGTTTTTCCGAATTTTTAAAAATCTCTAAAATTACAAAATCACTAAACAAATCTACAACCAGACAGAATAAAAGAATACAGGCTTTGAATTACCTAAACTTACCAAGTAGTAATGGGGCATTCAAGTATTACGTAAGTATCTTAGGAGAGAGGGGGTTCGAGCTTTGATTATTTTGCTGAGAAGGGGTTGGGGAGGTCAGAACAATGCTTACGTAAGACAGAGAAAGAAGCGCAAAATTGAGAGAAGGCGCATCAAAGCTTGAGTGACTGCCCCCACAAATATAAACATAATAATTGAAAGTGTTGAGACGTGAGTTCTATCATTTTAGTCATTGGATTAAATGGAGCTTAGGGTGTCTTTTATATATTTAATATTCATGTATTCATTAATTCATTACATTTTAATAGCTTTGATTAAAAGTAAATTAAAATGTTGTAACTTGTTTTAATTTAACCTGTTCGATAAATTTATATTCATTATATACCAGTGCTAATTGTCAATTATTTTGCAATATTAATTTACACCTCTATGTTAATAATTACCATTAATTTATTAATTTCATGAATTTTTAACTTTTTTACCATTGCTTACTACCTGTTAAGGCTATAAGCAAAATTGAATCTTAAGAAAATGGTTATAACTGTGAACAAATGAAAAAAGGTCGACTAATCTTACGTAAGCAATAGGGGGAGGGGGTCAATCATTATCTTATTTTTGCTTACGAGGGGGGAGGGTTTAAAATGGCCAAAAATGTGCTTACAAAATAATTGAACGCCCCTTAACATTAAATGTACAAAAGTTGGGTGCTTTTATAATATATTAATGCCAGTTTATAAGTACCACCGTATTTTAAGCATCTATTAATATGCCTAATATACGCCTGTGTTTTACACCTGTTCATTGTGTTTTTGCATTGAAATTTCGAACGCGGTATCTATCTGTGATGCAATATTTACTCTTACAAATGTTTTAAACCTACATTCATTTTCCAAATGAAATTGCACATTGCTGATGTTTTTTAATACTTTTACTTAAATGTTTGATATCCCTACAATCTACCACTGTTCACAACCCCTCACCAACAAATAATAATCAACAAAACGAAAATAAGCTCTGTTTTTCTTCATTCACAGTTAACCACAATTGTTTACCAAACCAAGCATTAGAAACAGTTCTTTTTTTTTCTCACGCCATCCACCTTCATAAATGTAAAGTCATTAGTGATGTACTCCTAAACGTTTAATTTCAAGTTTTATTGCAGTTTTAAAGAATAAAACAGCGTTTTTAATCAAGAATATTTTTTTATTAATTTTTAATTAATAATTTTCACACGTAGCTTTAGTTCTTTGGTCTTAACACATAGTAAAATACACACACATAAAGGCCAAAACAAAATATAGACCATCTTTATAGTATAGTGGGCCCCCTTAGACTGGCCCCATTCGATGGTGTAAATTTCGCACTGGAATGGTAGATATTAACCTTGAATGATATTTCACACTGGGCATGGCTTCCATGAGAGTGCCTGTCAGAGATTACCCTGGTCAGCTTCTATATTCAGTCACTAGAACACTGGTACAAGTCCTCTCACGACAATTGGAGAGAGGAATGAATAATCTCTACTGGAATACTGTATAACGAATCCAATAATTCACTGCGCTTAGAGAATGGTGTTCCACTTCATATTCATGTTTTTTCCAAAATTTTTCCTAGGATAAAAATAAAGAAAGAAATAATATTTTATACTATATAAAGGGGAGGCCTCTGTGGTCTCTAAGTACATTATTTAATTAAAAATTATGTTGAAATGTTAAGCCAATTTGATCTCACCACAAACTTACAATTTTAATTATAATATAAAACATTCTAAGTGTGTATATTTTTGTTCAGAATCATTGGATATTGGTAGCCTATTGTTAGACTCTAAACAAGGTAAGATGTAAAATGTTATCAACATAGTTTACCTGAAGCGAGGGGAAACAATGTTGCCAAATTAAATCTATTACACTCTCTCCAGGATAGAAACCCGGCCTACCAAATCACTAGTCCACACTTCTATGCCTGTTTAAACATTCGGGCTATCTTACACTAATTTAAGGACATTATGAGGATGGTACACTTTACAACTGCACCGGTGGACACCTATTAACAGGATAAATAAACCACATTGCAAGTAACCGTATGGAAGATTATCTCACTCAATATGATTTGCCGGGATTTGAACCGAGTAATGACCTCTTGAATTAGAACTGAATACACCATCTGAACACGCTGATACCATCAGTTGTTTCAAACCCACCTCGGTGGCGTAGTTGGCTAACGCGCTAGTTTTGTATTAGCTAGACTGCTGAGGATGAGGAGATTGAGGTTCAAATCTCGGTTGGGTGAACTGGGGATGATTTTTCCTAAATGTTTTTCCATTCTACCTCCAAGAAAATTCAGGTTCACTTCCTATAAATTCAACCTTGCCCATTCTTAATTCATTAGTGTAATTGGTACTAAAGCGTATAACCTGAACGGATAGTAAGACGTGATGCTAAACAATAAATAATTGGTTGTTTCAAATTAAAATTACTTTCTTTAACTATCCTGTAAAACTAAATTATCCATGTTTTGAAGTTTTATTTGCCCTTCAGTAAACCACCCTTAATTTTAGGGTTAGATATCCAATTCCAAAAACACCTCGGGGCAACCCTATGAAAACCCTAGATACCAAGTTTTAGCCTGATCGGTAAAATAGTTTAGGCTCTAGTCGGAGGTACAGACAAATAGACAGACAGACGGAAATTCAAAAATCACTTTTTCGGATTCAGTGAGTCATGAAACGTCAAGGTTCATCAAAATCTCAAGTTCGATTTTTTTACGATCACAATACTTTCCCTACTTGTAAGATAGCGAGAAAGTAAAAATCCCATTTATGGCAGTGAGCGTAACATGCATGCAAGATGTGCACTAGTCCATCTAATGGTGGTTGAAAGTCGGTATTTGTCCGACTTTCATCCCATTGCTCTAGCTAGTGTAGTTCTTATTTTTGACGTCATAGATTTCGGAGGGGAAAGAAGGGGAAGAGCTGCGGATGTCAGGTAAAAATGCAAGCAGCTGAGCTACGAATTATCTTGTCAAAAAGGTGACGACTAGAACCGAAGTCTTCTCTTTTCCCTTTCAAAACATAAAGGGAGGGTATGGCATGAAAGGAGAAATTAATATTGTCAAGGTACTGACCCCGTCCGTACACATCTTTTAGCCCGGTACACACAACACAACTTTTTGTACATAAAGTTGTACAAGAAGTTGCAGCCTGAAGATGGCGACGTGCGAACACCAACATTTGTACAAGATCTGTTTTGCGCAACTTATTGTATTCAATTTTAGGAAATAGAAAGCCTCCTATATCAGACATTTTTCTTGTACAACTTTTGAGTTTTAAACACGAAAAATTTGTCTGCTAAACAGTTACTTTTATTAAAAAAAAGTGATTGTAGGAGAAACAGCTAAGCGCATAAAAACAAACAAACAAATAATTATAAGTGAAGGTTAGCAACGGTTTAAAAAAATATTAGGACTTTAAAAAAAATCTAGGAATTATTAAGAAGTTATTTACATTAAATACCAATATTTTCCAAATCATTATATCAATATTTTCCCATAAAAGGGCAAAAACGCCATGTTTTTCTCAAATATTGTATGCAATCACAAATGCCGTGTGAACAGTCACTGGCTAAAATTTGTATGCGATCCATATTACCAAGATATTGTACAATTTCTTGCACAATATTTTGTACAAGAAGTTGTGTCCTGTGTACGGGCTTTAAAGTATTGTGAAGTTTACTGTAGCAGGTGATTTTGTTTGGATGTGTGTATCAGAGAAAGCTTAAGCAAAAGTTTATATGTATATGTCTATAGTTAGTAATAGCACAATAATTTAAACCACAAAACAGAAGGACGCCCAAAGCCACAACTACCATAAAAAAACACCTCCAATTAGCTTCTTGAACCATAAAACATTTTAAAAGTCTGGTACCTGCCCTTTTAAGCTTGGGGTCACCCCTTCCAAGCTTGCCTAAGAATTTTGGTCACGAGACGCTACTGCATACAACCCAAACGTATATCAAGATGATGTGAAAACAAACTCTCATCCAAGAATTGGCTCAGTGGATTACAGATGTGAAATATTGAGTCTATCTCAATCCCGGAACTTTTCACTCAACAGTTGATGATCGTTCCTCCCTATTTTAAAAATATTGATGGGGGAGAAGGGTTGGATTTAATCACTGATCTTATTGAGATATTATCGACTGTGTTGGCTAAGAATTGACGTGTTTTTCTTGGGATATCCAGCGTTTACCTTAAAGAATAGGGTTCAGCTCTAACTTCGATTGGGTGTATCGAGAGGAAAGGGCTGTGTTTTCATATTACACTTCTTATTGTGCTTTTCAGAATCGCTCTCCTGGATTATTCTGGTGTACCGTGTTTCCTTACACATTTATCTTTGTCGTGTTATTTGTAGCGTCTTATCATAAGCTACAACGTTATATTTAACTGACCAGGCTCCATTTCACTGTGTACATCCCAAGCTGGCGGTTTCCCACGCCACACAACCGGCTAGCACGAACATGTTGTCAAGACTGAATGTGCAAGGGAACTGACCGGGCCAACATCAAGTGTTCGCTAAGGCCACCGGGAATTATGAAATATGATATTTCCAGCGCTATATAGTTCCACGTTGGCAAGATGGCTGTTCTCGGGCCTTCCACAGCGTTCTAGTCATATGTTCCCCTTTCACCACTACCAACATCCCCCCTTTGTCTCTCTTAGTGCTGTCTTTTGTGTAACCTCTACCTTCCCCCTCTCTGAGCAAAATATATCAAATAAATACTGCCAGAATATTAGGGGACATTTCGCTCTTGGCAGGATATCGATCTTCGGCCCGTCTACGTGTTAAAAACCAAACAAATTTAAGAGCTAAATTAAGTTTCGGCTTTTGTACGTCTACATTCTTTTTCGGCCTTAAAATGTTAAATATTCAGAGTCCTTACAAGTTATGATAAGTATTTAGAATCCTTTTACAAGGAAAAATATGTTAAATATTCAGAGTCCTTTTACAAGGAAAATTATGTTAAATATGTTAAGCGTGGAAGTATGTTAATCGTTTTGATGTAGTTCTTGTAGCGGATCTTGTCAAATCTTTCTCCAATATTCCCTCCATACAATGCCACGAGGAAGTCTTCACCAGCGGCAGCAATATCTTCCGATTCAGTATTGTTGCTGTAAAAATTTATTGTCCTTTGATGAAGACTCTGAGTGGATTGCAGGGTCTTTAAATCTTGTATCTTGCCATTCTTGAAAGGCGCCGATCTGATGTTACATCCCGACATTTCAGGAAGACACAGGATAAGATCTTGCATATCGCCAAGAGCCTGTTGCATCTTTTGAGAGCTGAATACTTTCCTTGAGTTGGACTTGGAACCTGGTATCAGAATGTCGATGTTTTGATTATTTTGTTTCAGAGCTACGAGAAGCACAAGTAGATCAGTGTCTTCTCCTATGAGGAGGTCATTCTTGGTTTAAGCTAAAACGACAGCTGTTTTGAATATTAAACGGCTATCATCGGATTGGGCATGGTGCAATATGAATTCATTTTCTTCCAATCGGGAGCATAAAAAAGCCACAAATATCTGCTTGTTTGAAGTGTTGCCTGACATTTTTGTTGGCACCACCTCCATTTTCAGATCCACCAACATATCTACGGACGACAATTTTACCTTCATCTCATGTGATTATGTCCTTAGTTGTGTATTCGGTGTAGTCACTAAATACTACAGTGACCTTTCCAAGATAATTTGCCTCGATGTATTAAGTGTAGCTGACACAAACATCACTGAATGTTCGCGGCCGAGGGCAGTGCGCTAGATGCAGCATATCTCTTCCATCCAATACAAAGGTGGGTTTTACCAGTAGCCGTTTTGATGGGGTACATATTTTTCCGTAAGAGTTCTTAAAGTTGATTTCGTGCCTTTCCTGAAGGCAACAGCATCGAATAGATCTGGTGGCACTGGTGCCAGCTCATTCTTCAGGCATGATTCAGGCTCGACTTTACTAAGCACGACATATGCTATTCGATGGAATAGTTTATTTGTATGGATGGGTATCACCTGACCATGTACAACTACAGCTTGTGTCACCACCGCAATTGTGACGACTTTGTCTTTCCGCTGAAGCCGAACATCAGAAAAAGACTTGCCTTCAAGTTTTTTATTTGTGGATAGGGAAACAAAGAGATCACGTGGTTTGTCAAAAGGAGAGTGTATCCGCAACCAGCCAGTGAATATCTCAACGTGGTTTGTCAAAATGAGAGTGTATCCACAGCCAGCCAGTGAATATTTCTACGTGGTTTGTCAAAAGGAGAGTGTATCCACAACCTGCCAGTGAATATCTCCACATGGTTTGTCAAAAGTAGAATGTATCCGCAGCCAGCCAGTGAATATATCCACGTGTTTTGTCAAAAGGAGAATGTGTCCACAACCAGCCAATTAATATCTCCACGTGGTTTGCCAAAATCAGAGTGTATCCGCAACCAGCGAGTGAATATCTCCACGTGGATTGTCAAAAGGAGAGTATATCCACAACCAGCCAGTGAATATCTCCACGTGGTTTGTCAAAAGAAGAGTGTATCCGCAACCAGCCAGTGAATATCTCCACGTGTTTTGTCAAAAGGAGAATATGTTCGCAACCAGCCAATTAATATCTCCACGTGGCTTGTCAAAAGGAGAGTGTATCCGCTACCAGCGAGTGAATATCTCCAAGTGTTTTGTCAAAATGGGAGTGTGTCCTCAACCAGCGAGTGAATATCTCCAAGTGTTTTGTCAAAATGAGAGTGTATCCGCAGCCAGCCAGTGAATATATCCACATGGTTTGTCAAAAGGAGAGTGTATCCTCAGCCATCCAGTGAATATATCCACGTGGTTTGTCCAAAGGAGAATATATCTGCAGCCAGCCAGTAAATATCTCCACGTGTTTTGTCAAAAGGAGAGTGTATCCGCAGCCAGCCAGTGAATATCTCCACGTGGTTTGTCAAAAGGAGAGTGTATCCACAACCAGCCAGTGAATATCTCCACGTGGTTTGTCAAAAGGAGAGTATATCTGCAGCCAGCCAGTAAATATCTCCACGTGTTTTGTCAAAAGGAGAGTATCCGCAGCCAGCCAGTGAATATATCCTCGTGGTTTGTCAAAAGGAGAGTGTATCCACAACCAGCCAGTGAATATCTCCATGGGTTTTGTCAAAAGGAGAGTGTATCCGCAGCCATCCAGTGAATATGTCTACATGGTTTGTCAAAAGGAGAGTGTGTCCACAACCAGCGAGTGAATATCTCCACGTGGTTTGTCAAAAGGAGAGTGTATCCACAACCAGCCAGTGAATATCTCCACGTGGTTTGTCAAAAGGAGAAGTATATCTGCAGCCAGCCAGTAAATATCTCCACGTGTTTTGTCAAAAGGAGAGTATCCGCAGCCAGCCAGTGAATATATCCTCGTGGTTTGTCAAAAGGAGAGTGTATCCACAACCAGCCAGTGAATATCTCCATGGGTTTTGTCAAAAGGAGAGTGTATCCGCAGCCATCCAGTGAATATGTCTACATGGTTTGTCAAAAGGAGAGTGTGTCCACAACCAGCGAGTGAATATCTCCACGTGGTTTGTCAAAAGGAGAGTGTATCCACAACCAGCCAGTGAATATCTCCACGTGGTTTGTCAAAAGGAGAATGTATCCGCAGTCAGCCAGTGAATATCTCCACGTGGTTTGTCAAAAGGAGAATGTATCCGCAACCAGCGAGTGAATATCTCAACGTGTTGAAAATCCCGCCTTTGGCAAGTTCGTGCAAGATCGACATGTCGAAGAGATATTTTCGCGCTCACACTTGCAAAACATCCCAAGGCATCTACAACCTTCATAGATGCTAACCTCTCTATTCCTGTCACAACTTGAATAGCGACGATCATCCTGTGCTGGTGCTCAGGACCACAGTTAGTACCTTTATCGCCAGGGATAGACTAAGACAGAATATAAAATATTATCACATATTGTAATGTTTTTTGAATAGAATATTGATAAAATTCTGAACTTCCGTTTTCATTTAGTAAGTCAGTATTAAAAATCTTTAAAAATAGAAAAGTCTATGTGTATATTACCTACAGCTCAACACGATAAGAATAAAGAATTTTCCCATTTTCCCCATGTTATGAGAGTAGCTTAATTTTTTTTTACCGATTATAGGTTTCGTATTGACAGTTAAATGTTTGATACAAATACGCGTTGATTAGCGTCTCGAACGGAAGGTAAATAAAAACATTACCGTTCACTTTCTGTGAAATACCTCTCTAAATGAAAATACAATAGAAAAGGCGGAAAACTATCATTTTTACCAGGTACTTCCCTTAATAACAGACCAAAAATTTTGTGTTTTTTATTTAGAAATAGTATTTTTAATCTGAAGCTATGAAAATTACGTTAGAATGTTATCTGGCATCTCAGAAAGTAATTATACGCAAACTGCATGTCTCTATCACTCTTAGATCCGGTGCTATAGAGCCGAGACTAAAAATCAAATATGGTGGATGATTTTCCAAGATGGAAGTGTGTTCGCCAGGTGCGATTTTTGGGGACTTTTAGTATGTTATTTAGGACTATCCATAGAACATGTCCACACATTTTCAACTTGTTAACTAATTATTTCTTCACTTTGACCAAATAGTGCACATTATGCCTGCACTATACACACCTCAAGCCCATTCATTATAACTTGTGATGCACACTACGACTGTAAAGCTCTCAGGATTGCAGACACACATATCCTGCTTGATGAGAGTGATGGGACTGTAATTATAAATAACATAATGGATACCAGAATATTTCTACAATTATTCTTCAGAAAAGTTCTTATAAGAAAAATCTGAACGTGTACAAGTCTATGCCCGAGGAAACGAACATGGATCGATTCAGTAACTAACCATATGGTCTTTTAAGTCATGCACGGGATCCAAGTATCCATGCATCATCAAACCATTGTTCCTTTGAGGGGTTCGAGGGGAAAGGATTATACAGGATGAAGAGAGAAAGAGGGATCCAAATGAATTGATCGATCAATTACGACTATTGTACGCTTCAATAGAAGCAGGTCATTCAGCCCACGGTAACGTAATCATTTCAATAAGAGAAGAGATACGCGAGGCTGGAATCATTGCACACAAGTATTTATTCTGTTTAGATTAAGTCCATGATCATGTCCGTCAAGGAGAAGAGCATACGTGAATTTCATAGACCTGCAAGACTATGTTTTACTAGAAGACATGTTAGCGTACGAGGACTGACTGAGCTAATGCAGGTAGATCTATTTGAGATGATACTTTCCTCTCGACCGAACAAGGGACACAAGTACCTTCTCACCGTCATTAACGTAAATGAAAATTCAATCAAACGTTGAAGAACATGATGTGGTAAATATTCACGTCTAAAGGATCGTATTAATGGATACATACATGATCGATTCCTTACTCAAGTATAATAGAATGATACACTCAACCATCAATATGTAACCGATTAACGCTAAGGACGATATACTTTTACGCATCGCCTACCAACGTTCTAAGATGTCGGATTCTACTTCAAACAAGTTTAAATTGGTGATATCGTACATATCAGTAAACATAAATATGTTTTCGTAAAAGTGCATATCGCAAACTGATCAACCGAACAGATCAAGATACGTGAAGTTGTCGAGACAAACCCTAGGACTCTTCTACTCAAAGATTTGAGAGATAAATAGATCGCAGGAGAACTCTACGCCAAGGAGTTCGGGAATAAAGTGTTGGTCAACTGGCAAGGGATCGAGTCTTCACACAATGTATAGATTAATGATGTGGACGTTGTCTATGGAGGGGAGAACAATTCATCACTCTCTCTCTCTCTGTTTTCTTTCAGAGCGTATACTTGTGGGTGCAGACGAGGAGTTTCATCGCATTTAAATGTTCGTAAGGTTGGCTTGCTGTTGATATCCCGAGATTATTTCACACCGATTAAGGCCTTGCTAATTATTAACAATATTGCAATAAATTTTACTATAATTTATTGATGCTTCAACCGATTATAAAAAAAACTGATTATTTGAGCGGTTGAAGGGGAAAAAAACATTGTTTTAGTTCTAATCCATCGATCTTAAATAGTTGGGTAGAGGGAGCGCCACGTATGCTGGGCGTTTACCGTCATCCGGCAGACCACGTGACATTGGTCAGACTAACTGATGGGCGTTTAGAGAGGTGAATCCACCACCGTCATCCGGCAGACCACGTGACATTGGTCAGACTAACTGACGGGCGCTTAGAGAGGTGACTCCACCACCGTCATCCGGCAGACCACGTGATATTGGTCAGACTAACTGACGCGTGGTAGCGGCGCATAGAATAACGCATACATGTTTTACTCATTAGGATCTCAGTTATTGTTATTTTTCGCTGTGATTATTCTCCAGGTGATCTTAGATTTTTACTACAATTAGTTTTATATCTGAAAAACCTCTATTATCATAGACCAACGCCCAAATAATTAGAAAGGTTGGGCTTGTTGAGAAATTAATGAGACGTGTTTGTTGGATCAATCCTTCCCACATAATTAAAAGAACAGTGTGTATATTTATGAGCCTGATGTCTTCAATATCGTCGTAAAAATCAATTAGGGGATATACAAAAATATCCTCACGATGATTTTTGTAATATTGTTGAAAAGTTGTCTCGGAAAATATTTGTCAAGGAACAGTAAATGATTGTATGCAATTATATAGCATTGAACTAAATTAAAATATGCTGAAAATTGATAAAAGACAGTTGAATACGGGAATCGAACCCGGGACCTTTGGTTTAATACACCAATGCTCTAACCACTGAGCTATCCAGGATTCGTCCCGTGCCTAGGGTCATTCTTCACTCATATTTTAAGGTAGAGCCTATGATGGACGTGCGGAAAATCGTCGGCTACAAGTATGTGACTATATTAATATCACGAGCTATGAGATATCTATCACATCCACCTTCGACTCGGTAGTTGGCTTATTGCTGCCACTTGTATAATTATTATAATTGTACGGGAATTCATATTAAGAATTAAATAGCCAAATCTATTATTTATGCTTTTAGTGAGGACTACTCTATCTAGATATCATATTCTGAAAATTGAAAAATGAAACCTGGACACGGGAATCGAACCAGGGACCTCCGCACGTCCATAATAGGCTCTGCCTTAAATCATGAGTGAAGAATGACCTTGGGCACGGGATGAATCCTGGTTAGCTCAGTGGGTAGAACATTGGAGTGGTTAGCCAAAGGTCCCGGGTTCGATTCCCTTGTCCAGGTGTAATTTTTAAAATATGATAAATAGATAGAGTAATCCTCACTAAAGCTATAAATAATAACTTTGGTTATTTAATTACTACATAAAAATAGTTATAATTTTTATATTTAACTTTATGTTCAAATAATAATTACATATTGACTATAATATTTTATCTATATATACTTGTAGGTACTCAGATCCGGTTCATATTTTAATTAATTTATATTATTCTTAGCTTGTCATAGAACTTTAAAAATATAGCTATAAACATCTACATATCTTATATGATTTCTTACAAGTTATAAGTAGTTACTAGTATTTGCTTGTTAAATATATTTACCACACGTTATAGTAAATATTTAACTTCACTGATCTTTTAAATAATTAACTTAGTATTCAAACTTTTTTTTTTTAGTTTTTTAGTTAAACATTTTCCTTCGTGGTGTAGCCTTATTTTAAAATACTGAAATCGTACAGACTTTGTTAACTGAACCCTGTGATCATCAAGTAGCTCTTGATCAAGAACATGTTCCCACGTTTCATTCCAAATATTTGCAAGGACTTTAATAATAAGATACATACCGGCTTTGGCAGGGCCGGAATTAACCGGGGCCCCTACAGAAAGGGGCCCCCACAAACCCCGAAGGAAAATCACTAATTCTATTTGCAAGGACTTTTATAATAAGATATATACCGGCTTTGGCAGGGCCGGATTTAACCGGGGCCCCTACAAAAAGGGGCCCCCACAAACCCCCGAAAGAACATCACTAATTTTCTATTGTAAATTCTCTCTTGTTTTGTGTGTAACATAATGTTATTCCTACACGAAATATTGAGGTATGGACAAATTAATGTGTGTGCAGCTTAAATTAAAAATAAAAAGTTTACCGAACCTTGAGAGATTTACTAGGAAAGTCCCTATTGATCATTTACAATTTTGCGCGCTAACTCTAAATACATTGGCCTCCCTTCCGGCGTGCTGCAGCGGTTCCTCTCAAAGAGCTTCCACGTATCAGCTATGAGCGCCGCTGTCTCAGCGGTGCCTTTGATTCAATTTTTGTTTTCCAATTTGTTGTTGCTTTGGCAAATTTAGTCAATTACTCTCGAGAAACGTTGAAATTCAGATGTCTGTTTTGTTCGTGTTGAGTGTAAATTTGTGTTTTAATGAGGTAGTTAAGTAGAATACTAAGTGTAGAAGTGTCAATTGTGGAGGAGTATATCGACATAATATACAAATATGTTATGTGATCCAGGAAAAGGTGCCTTACGAGTTTGGGCAGACTGACAAGCGAGAGAGCGGGCGAGTTTCTGAGCCATTACCTGGCCTAACTGGTGAGCGACCCAGCAATTAACAAACTAATCCCAGTATGTTAGTGAATATATCTCTGTTAAAGACACTTTGCGCATCTCTGCTACTCGAAAATTTTTACCAAGTTTTTGCGTGTTTATAAAAAAGGAAATATTGTTGTGGTTTTACCATCACCTCTCCATGCTAACGATGATTTTTATTTGTAAAGGTCTCATTTGATTATAATATTGAAGTATTAACGTATCGGTTCTTAATTCTTTTTTATTTCTTTTATTTTTAGCACTACGTATAACCCGTTAGGGTTATACAAGCCTTTCTTGCTACTAATGTACTAATATAATTGGTAATGCCAAAAATTATATATGTAAGTGAGCTAATTGTATCAATAGTAATAAAAGTCATTTATCATGCCAAATGGAGAAGTTTTCCTGACACGCACTGGACCAACATAACAAATACTGCCCAGCGCTTGTAAACCAGACTGTTCCGGCTTGAACGTTTTTTATGAAGTCTTTGTGTAGCCTACTTCATTTTACTTTGTTATAGTTAAAATTGTGTAAAATCAAACAGTTGCTTAATTTTTACCTTACATCTGTCATGTTATGTAGGCTTGCCAGCTCTATAAATGTAATTCTGAGAGATCAAAAATACGGGTTCAAGAGCGTGAACGATCTTCTAATGCAGCTTGAATTTATTTTAACTATCAACTGAAATACAACTAATATGAATTACAACATACAAGCTTACCAAAATATATTTTTATATCAATATTTATATTTTTAAATTTATATTTCTGATCTCTAAGAGCAGTTGCCAAAAGTTCTTTGTTTGACAAAATATACTTGTGGAATTAAGAATATGAGATTGGTAGTTATGGCAGACTTGGAGTTTAGCTTTCAAAAGTTCATGGCTAAGCTTCCCGCTTTCTTTGGCCCATAATATACCCATCACGCTGAATGTGAGTTTGCTAATAGCATTTGAAACTGATTTTGATAACGCGAATGTAACAACATTTTTAAACTCACTGCCACAGTCCATCTCTACAAGTTTTTTAAAGAAAGCGACCCACGTCATATCCATTCATTCATTGGCAGTGAGAGTAATCTGAACTTCTTTAAGGATAAAGAACTCAACTTACAGTTGCTCGTGGTCCTCAACTTCTAGGTGAAGGGTTTCAGTAGGTTTCTGAAGATTGTCACATCCAATAGGGTTTTTTAAAGACAAAACAAACACGTCTTTGAAACTAGAGCCCTTAAAATCGTACCACTTTGCCAAATAATACGAAAAACAACGTTCCAAAAAGGTTTTTGGTATTTCTTGTAAAATCTGGGAGATATCTAACTCCCGAATAGGGATTCCAGGGAAACAGGAGAGTAGTCATGATTCCGGGAGATTCCCGCCCAATCCGGGAGGGTTGACAATCTCAATGCTATGGTGTAATTTACATGGGTGTATGGGGGGCCCCACATTGTATGCCGCCCCGAGGCCCCCCACATACGTAAATCCGACCCTGCGCTTCGGTATCCGCGTGATCAAACGCGCAACTCTCACAGTAAACTAGTCTGCCGATGACAGGAAGATTGAGGTTCGAATCTTGGATGGGTGTACTGAGGGTGGTTTTTCCAATTTACTTTTACACTGTTCCTCCATACAAATGCGGGTACGCTTCCTTTTTCACATAGCCTTCCTTATTTATAAAACCCCTAGCATAATTAGTATAAAGCGTATAACCCAAGCGGGTCAGCACGATTTGTGCTAAAAAAATAAAATAAAATACAGCACTGGATCTTTCCTCACCCTACTCATTGCTTCAGTTACTCGGAAAGTGGTCTCTGCAGTTTTACAAATGTGTACGACGTCGTCCGATGCTATTTTCAAGGTACCCATATTTTTATGGTTCAATAGCATAGAGTTTGATGATACAATAGAGCTACTTTGAATTGAGTCCAAACATGTGTCACAATAATGGTCTTTAATTTTTTTTTTGTTATAAAACCATCTATATTTGCCACAATGCCATAATTGTAAGACGAAACCTTCAATAGATTTCAACTGGCAGGACCATCTGGATGAACAATTCTCTCCTGGATCAGGGTTGAAAAAACTTGGGTTATTAAAAAAAGGTTGGGTTACATTGTTTAACTGTTTTATTGGTTTATTTGGGGTTTAATTATTTATACTATGCATGTTATCTGATTTAACCAATCATTCTAATATATTAATTATTCGGGATCAAATGAAACAGATTAATCTTAATTTTAATATAGAACTTGAAAAGGAGTAATAAGAGACATAATAAAGGAAAACAATGATGCAACAATACTGTATAAGGGTTTTTTAAGTGAATTCTTTTTAATAAAACCCAGGTGGTTTTTTTGGGGGGTAGGGGGGGCTGGGTGAAATTATAACAAACCTGTCTCGGTTGTGTGAAGGAATGTTATCATTTAATTCACTACTGTAACGATTGATTTCGAAAACAAAAGGATCGTCATTAGAACGAATTTCGGCTGGTCAGTGGAAAAAATGCAAGATACTGGTTTGGTCAAACGCCGAATAGTTACCTGTAGTCGTAGAACATATTTCATGTTAAATTATTAGTCGCTTTTACCTGTATAAAGAAACTGGCACATTGTTCATATATCTTTCGGAACATCCGTACCACCCTAGTAGCTCTATTGTACTTTTCCCACTATCAGCCAAGCTCTGCCCAATGTCACGTGGTTCGGCCTCATAACGTGCCGGCTTCAGCAACGATGACGTCACTATCTCTCCACACAGCTATAAGCTCGATGGTCTAAATGTCTTTACATTCAAATATTTTAGCACCGCGTCTTCTACCCGTTCGGGTTATACGCTTAAGTACTAATTACGTTAATAGATTAGGAATTGGGAGGGTTGAATTTAGAGAAAGTGAACCCGCATTTGCGTGGAGGGAGAGTGGAAAACCATTTAGAAAAAACCACCCCCAGTTCACCCGACCGAGATTCGAACCTCGATCTTCTCGTCCTCGGAGGTCGAGCTCAACACGACTAGCGTATTAGCCAACTACGCCACCGAGGCGGGTCTTTACATTCAAACTGGCCCCATATTAAACTAACTCATCTTTATACAAGGGACTGATAGCTTAAAGTGAATGGTCTTGAATTTGGCCTTTATATATATATATATATTACATTAATAAATATATAATATAGATTATATAATATATTGTATACATTGTATAATATATATTATGTACTTTATTATATAATATATATTTAATAAAGTATACCTATTTGGAATTTGAGATATAAACTTCTCCTTAAGAGTAAAGCCTGCACGTACTGAGCTAGCTGTTTGTTCTTGTTCGAAAAAAAGAAATAAATCTGTTGGTCCTATATTATTTAAAGCTGCTGTATTAATAACATAAATAATATATTATATATCATGCATTTTTAAATGATAATGATAATTAATTATAGTAAAATGATTTTATATTATTGACTAAATTATCTCATATTAAATAATTGAATCTACGAAAGAAAATAATATATTTGTTTATATTTTACAAAGTATGAGATAGCAATAATGTATCTGTCTTGGCACCCCTGGGATTTATTAGGGGTTAAAACACTGTAATTTTATTATTTTATCTAAGAAATTCATTAAACACAAGATAGAAAAGTGACCAAAGTTACCTACAATTTACAAATTAATTAACCCAAGGCAACACACTAGACCCTCAAAGCAGCCTTCAAGAATCTGGTAAATAGTTTGAACCACTTCAACAATTTGTTGATTATTCATCAAGTGCCAAGGTTTGAACTTGTGTCTCCTCAATCTGGAGTCAAATTTTTTATGCTTCCTAGGGTGACCTGGTGTTCTAGGGGTAAGGTGTCAGACTTATGTGTTGAGATTCCGGGGTTCAATCCTCGGTCCCGGCACCGATTTATCTGATTGCCAAACCCTTCCCTCACCTCTGACAAGACGTGTATTAATCACAACTTGTGAATGTGAGGAATGCCAGGCCTCCACCGTGGTTCGGATTCCACGTTAAACTGTAGGTCCTCCATTTCATCTCACAGTCACCCTACCATTAAACATTAGCGTAAGTGCGTATAGCCCGAACGGGTAGTAAGACGCAGTGCTAATAATAATTTATGCTTCATAATTTGCCTGAACTTTAGTGTGAGGCTTAAATTGATTAACAGAGAGTGATTTCTCCAAGTAAGAGTTAATGAAGACATACTAATAAATAAAAACACAAATTCTGTAATATCTGTAATATTTAATCTGGAAAACTCAAAAATACACATTACAAATAATAATTTGCAGTATTTATTTATTATAAATGTTTCTTTAAAATTCAACAAATAAACAATTATCTACAAATGAACAATACATTCTATAAAATATAAGCAAAATTTTGTCTCATTTCTTTAAACTTAAATATTCATAAGCAATAAGTTCACTGATCAAGTTCTCAATATTGTAAGTTTACAAACAAGTTCCTTAATTTACAACACTCGCCTCAAGGACTGTTAGTTGATCCTGGAAATATAGCACTTCCTTCTCATCATCAAGTAACACTTTTGTTTGACTAGAAACAGGTCCTTCTCAACCGGCGGTATTATAGAGATTACAAACATGTTATAATCAAGAGATTTGAAACCTGTTTTATTAGAGAGATTTGAAACCTGCGATATTAGATAGATTCGAAAGAGTTGTAAAAAAAAATCAAACGTTGAACACCTTGATTTGATATAACAAGTGTATGTAATCAATAAATTCAATAAATAACATAGACAAAGACAAAACTTTAATTTCATTGAACTATAAATAAAATGGCTAAATCACAAAATTAATTAAAAAAAATTTTAATAATAAATATTTTGCTCAATACTTGAGCCTCTTTGAAGATGTTACTTTGCAATA
>CABFWO010002328.1:70298-74132 GCA_902155825.1 Timema genevievae
TTTGACGTTGAATGCAGAACAAAAACTATCTTGATGATAACAGTGAATGCTGCAACCGTCATCAGAGGTCAAAATGCTAATATGGGAGCGATGAGTCAACAATGGTTCTGAGCCATTACCTTCTATACAATAGAGTGCAGAATAAAACAGGCTAGTAATTAATCATTTCCCATTTGGGAAATGTTTTACGAGGTGGATAATTTTGGGTAATGTTTACCAATACGTCTGTATGCTCATAAAATAGCAATCATTCAGACAAGTATTAAATACACTCAACTGTGGAAGGAGTTTAAAATTACTTAGTTAAACGATAATATACGGAAAATGCAGTTGTGTGATGGAAAGTGAAACAAAATACAGCTTGAAAGAAAATACAATAATGGGGTCAGAGGAAATATTAACACGGGGCACAGTATTTCAGTAAACATTTGGAAATAGAGTGAGCCCAACTGATATTTCTAGTGGTCAGTCTGTGTCCATGAAATTATTAATTTACACAACTAAATGAGTATTATTATTATTATTATTATTATTATTATTATTATTATTATTATTACTAGCACCGCGTCTTACTACCCGTTCGGGTTATACGCACTTACGCTAATATGTAATGATAGGGTGATTTTGAGATGAAATGGAGGACCTACAGTTTAACGTGGAATCCGAACCACGGTGGAGGCCTGGCATTCATCAATGAGCAGGTATTTAGTATTTTAGATGGGGAGGAACATTGTTCATTAGTGTGAGCTCAGTCGACAGTAGAATTGTCACAGTTTAATGCCCCCAGGAATACCGTCATACAAGTTAAATTAAAAAACATGCAGTATAATAACTCCCCTTGGGTATTTAAATACTAAGCAGAGCCTATGTAATGGAACTTCTTAACAGTGGCAAAGCTCGTTTCGGTGGCCAAGTGGTCCAACGCGCTACTCTCGTGTTAGACTAGACCATTGGGGTTCAAGCCTAGTCGGGTGCATTGAGGGTCTTTTCCTAAATGATTTTATACTTTGCTTCCACGCAAATATCGGTGCACTTAATCTCAATTAAACTTTCCAATCCCTAAACCACTAGTGTTATTAGTAAATAAGCATATAACCCAAGCGGGTAGTAAGACGCAGTGCTAAAATTGAACAAAGTATATAATCCATTTAAAATTTTAACGAGTTAATCTCAAGGGAATAAATGTTTCCTACCGACAATCAATTTGACACCTGTAGACCCTGGCATCTCCTTTATTTTGAGACAGAGGCAGTTCCCAGTAAAATTGGTGCTCTCGGCTGCTATTAATTAGTTACAAGGTCAAACCTTCTGCCATGGACAATTGTGATTGTACGTAATTTACCCTCTTCATATTTATCAACCCCGTCTTTATTCCTCCATTAGTGTAATTAAATTATTTTATTCCTGACGGGTGGTAAGGCATGTTGTAATAATAAAATAATGCCTAAAATATATTGTAAATATAATTTTGTATGCATATAATTTTAAAGATGTAAACCAGATGTGTTAAACTAAAATAATGAATTATTTATCGAAAATTAAAACTAACCGAAAGGTGACTAATTTGGTAAACATCACGTCTTACTTTACGTTCGGGCTATATGAAATTTACTAAGGTGTAAGAATGAGGAAGTTTTAATTTAAAGGAAGGGTACCTGAATTTAAGTGGAGAGAGAAGAAGTAGCTAAATAATAATTAAAATAGATTAGAAGTATAAATAAGTAGACTATTAATATAATACAATTAGTAAGAATAATAATTAATACTTAGCAAACAAACCCTGTTTTTCACGTAATTCTGAGAAAACTTCCGCCTAAAATATTTCTGCTTAGAATTATGCGTTAAGTTTCTTCCAAAGTTGTAAGACCATAGCAGTAAAGGAGATAACAGACTAGTTCCTCTCAAAGTTTGCTTCTCCGTGTCATTAGAATAATACCGTACCACTAAACTACTTGTGGAAGTCGAAAGATATGATCGCACACGAGGACTTTCCAAACAATCCAATCCTCTCCCGCTTAATTCTCGCAGCCCCCATTAACAAGGGGCGTCGCTGTTCGGGTTAAACCGTTCTGCCACTTCCGGGCGCCACAAAGGAGGGGCAATAAAGAGTAATGATTATCTCAAACAAAGTTTATAAGTCTAAGAGAGGTGAGGGGAAGAAGTGACGTCATCTTGGAATTAACTTGTGCCATTTTAATGACAGGTAAAACTTTACAAATCTGTCTGTCTGTCTGAATCGGGTGTACCAAGGTTAGTATTTACTAAATTATTTTACATTCTAGCTCCAAGAAAATGTTGGTGCTTTTCATATAAATAGTACTTTGAGATTCCTCGCACCATTGTTTTAAATATATCGGTGGTGTGACATAGTACACATTAGAAAATCTAGAGTTTGGACAGTCGATAAAGTACCCCTAGCTTATTCACTGTTCTAATAAACACTTTGCAATATGCTCTAGTTATTCATCCAATCCAAGGGTTATTAACGGTTTAACATAAGGGATAGCTCTGATTATAATTTAAAGGAAATGCACCCGCATTACGGTTAAGATATGAAGTGCAAAGAAAAATTGATAAATTTCATGAAAACCCATTCATCTTAAGCGGCAATTATTCCAACACCCTTTCAAGTTTTTCAGTGTTTCCCTTTTCAACGGTGACCAAGTATGATTCAATTCAAATCTTTAGACCACTCGGCCAAAGCTGCGATTAGTAAAAGATATCTCTCATGTATTTGTGTTTAGAACCATTACTTGGTTCACATTCATATGATAAGAAACACCTTACCCACTTATATACATTTCGGTAATGGGAGGTAAAGGTAGACCTATATTTTGCAAGACAGCCTAAAATATACCCTTGTACCTGATGGCGAATTGGGATAAATATATGTTTTAAGGACATACTCAACTACCCCTGCACCTGCTGATGATGTGAGGTAAATATATGTTTTCCAGGACATTCTTTACCACCGGCTGGTGATCTAGGTTAAATATATTTGACTAAATTGCTACCTTCACATACACGCTCGTACTGTAATAAGGACTTTGTATTTTTATAAAATAAAGTGTACGTGCTGTACACTTTAAGCTATATAATAAGAGCTATAAAATAAGAGTAAGCTCAATTATTTAGAATTCAAGCTGATTAATTACCCGTAGCAGTGTCAGCGTGGCCCAAACCATTGGGTTTTCAATAGACTTAGTTTCCATTGATAATGAAGTTAGGGTTCGAGTCCTAACTGATTATTCAAAGGGTGAATTTACTTGTATTTTACCGTCGTTTTTTCACATTTATAAGTGTTTATTTCCTTTAAAATACATCCTTCTCATCCATAATCATGATAAGTCACTAATAGCCCCGATGTTAAACGTAGCACTAAAATAAATTATCACATCTATTTCGTGTTGTGAATTCGAAGTTTCCTAGTAATAAATTAATAGTTCTCTAAAAGTGGTCAAGAGAGTAAATATCCCTTAGCATATGTTAAGAATATAAAATACAATACATTAATAAACAGTAAATTGTTCCTATCGAGACTTTTTACAATGTAAAAGAAAGAGTGAAAAAATAAATTCTTTACCATTATCATTAATAGATAGGATATTCCTAAATTACATCTTTTTGGAACCACCCCTAGTCCAAACCCTTAAAATAAAACGTTCTAAAGAAAATCTTTGCTATTATTTAGCTATTTATTCAATGAATTGTGAAATTAATTTTTCTAAATAATGTTTTAAAATTATTTAATAGGGCCGTATTGTTTTTATAATTCTAAGAAATCTATTTAAGATATGCTATTGTGTTCAAACCAATGTATATATATATATATAT
>CABFWO010002328.1:74144-84475 GCA_902155825.1 Timema genevievae
TATATATATATATATATATATATATATATATATATATATATATATATATATATATATATGCATATCGATGTCCTAGAATGAAAACCTCGTACCTACTGAGGGTCAAAGCTTTAAGGGATTTCAATGATTTCACACTTAATACAGAGGCCAAATGGATACGAGGTTTTATTTACTGGCACTAGGTAGCAGCAGTAATAATTTTTCACATAAATCCTGTAATATACATGTGTGATACAAGGTATTACACCTTGTAGTCCAAAATCTCTATTTCAAGATTATTTGAAGATATGAGGTTTTAATTCCAGGCCATCAATATTATGTTCAAACATTTTAAGCCTTCTAAACACAATAATTCGAGTAGAAAAATGTTTAAGCTGTTTTTAATCGCTTCTTCCAACAGTGTAATTCAACTAAATGCGATAAGAATCAATTTTATATTACACATTTTTATGTAAACTGAGCAAAGTTTTGTCAATTTTATAGATTCATTTAGAATTTTTAGATGAAAGAAATAATTTGAATGTTTGTAAATCGTTCACCCATTTTACAGTTTTTTAAATGACAGCCTGCCAGTGGTCACACGGTCTAGAGGTTAGGTTCACAATAAACCACGTCACGAACGACATTGTTAAAAAGTCTCAAACCTCCGCCGGGTTAGCTGGAAGTTGTTTCTAGCCTCTGGGATATTATTGTGTTTATTACACCTCTCCACGCTTATGTGGGTGCATTTCCTCATTCCTCACGATGATAATCAATTAATGAGGTAAATGTCACACACACAAATGGATGACTATTCGTTAAGTAAATTAATTGCTTTTTAACTTAAAATGATGACAGTGAATGATTCGTCTAGATTATCAGAATTTTTTTTAATAGTAATCATTTATTTCTTATAAAATGTTAAGTTTTGATTACAGTATTAGTAGTAGCAGAATGGAATGTCTAGGACTTGAAGGGAGCTTTTGGATCACTTTGAATACGATTATATATTTTTTTGAGTTATATAACGTACACTTTCTGAACAGATAGCTTATATCAGCACATGAGAATTTCTATGATCAAGAGCGAAAGGCCCTACCAATTCTGACAGGAAGGGTATTTTCACGTACATATTTTACAAGCCACACTTGACATGGAACCGACGGCTTTACTTCCCCTCCGAAGGAAGTTGTGCCACGGATTTTTATCGTCAAGGATAAATCCTTCGACCCTGGCTGAGTTCGAACCCACGAACATCGGGTCCTGAGGCACGATTAAATAGAAAATATGATCATATTCATTAGACGAATTTATTATTTGATGGTTTTCAAGTATCATAATATCAATTTTCATTTATCAACAATCCAATAACCCGCTTCAGTGTCCGAATGGTCTAAGGCGTCAATCTTGTGTCTCTGGTCTTCGGATGGTGGGAAGATCAAGGCTCAAACCCCAGTTGGGTCTACTGAGGGTAGTTTTCTAAATGGTTTCCCACCCTTATTTCACCTCAATGCGGGTAGATTACCCTTACAATTCTTCCTTACTCATTCATACCCCATAATAGTAATTATCATATATGCGTATAGTATGAAAACGTGATTAAAAACATCCAATAAAAACACGCACACTGATCCTATGATACCCCTCAAACACCCCCACCACCAATTGGTGGCGTAGTTGGCTAACGCGCTAGTCGTGTTGAGCTCGACTGCCGAGGACGGGGAGATCGAGGTTTGAATCTCGGTCGGGTGAACTGGGAGGGGTTTTTCATAAATGGTTTTCCACTCTCCCTCCACGCAAATGTGGGTTCTCTTCCTCTAAAACTCAACCTTCCCAATTCCTAATCCATTAGTGTAATTAGTACTTAAGCGTATAACTCGAACGGGTAGTAAGACGTGGTGCTAAATTAATTAATTAATTAATAAGATTGAACTTCTCATTTAACCGTATTAAAGTATGTTACATGTAATATTAGGCGATTAAAGTGTGTTAAATGTAATATTAGGCGAGTAGTGTGGGTTACGTGTAATATTAGGCGAGTAATGTGGGTTACGTGTAATATTAGGCGAGTAATATGGGTTACACACTTAAAAACCTTTTTAATTTTATATATGAAGAACTTATTTGAGTGTGTAACTTTAATAATTCCAAGTATGGAAGGTAATATGACCAGACACAGTTTCGACTTTCATATTGACATCTTAAGGATTCGTTTGACTTAACTAATTCAAAGTGATTAAACCATAAGGTTAGGGCTTTTGCTTAGTAAATCAGGAAGAAATGTTTTACTGCTATACTGGAGCTTGGAAAAAATAAGTAGCAAGCAATCTTATCATGTAATTATATTACGTGAAATGAAAGTAATGTATGGCTGTAGAGCAGTAATCATTCGATCAAATTGATAGGTAATATGTGGAGACTAATAACTAACTAATCACTTATATTTATATATATAATGTGCGTAATTAAACTATGAGAGTATATTATTTAGCTTAGTATAAAATACACTTCTTGACGCCATCTTTGTAAATTATCAATCCTCACTTTCAATTGGCTGGACATTGAAATTTTGTATTGTAAAAATATTGTGTAGGTTAATTTTTATTGTCAAAGTAGAAACATTATCTTTAATTTAAAATTTTAATTGTGTAACTCAGCTTAATTCTTCCAGTACTACCCTGTTTAAACAGAAGAAACTAGAGGCTTTTTTTTTTTTGCGAATTCCCGACGCATTTGTATTCTTTATAATTGGATACAATTTAGAAATGTTTGTCAAATATTCTCGCAAGATTAATATTAAATACCTAAGTTCCTGTGTCACGTTTTGGCTGCAAATTTCCCGAAATATGATTATAGAAAATGGGGTTTAGTTTTCAGAACGAGGAATTCAAGAAAAAATAACATAAAATTACAACAAAATATTTTACTACTGGTATTAAAGGTGAATATTTAATAGAAGGTGGTCTTATCTGGAAAATATTATTAAAAAATATACTTTTCCAGTCTAGGAAATTAATTCCATCAATAAATAATATTAGTAAAAGATGTGTTATAGCTGGATAGCTGGCTAATAATTAGGTCATTTTATGACCTGAGGCAAATATTTAAAGCTAAAAAAAGAAGAAGAATAAAAAACAAAAATGAAAACAAAATTACATATTTAACTTACTACAATATTTTCGTTTGGAATATACACATTTTTCCAGTTTTTTTATTTGCTGCACAAATTGCCTAGTTAAGAATTGCGTCGGTATTTTTTTTAACCAAAGACGAATATTGTATAATTACACCGTCTAGACTTTTACTACACTAGAACCTATATGTACAATTAGAAACAAATAATGTTTTTCATGGCTATGAAAACAAATAATGATTGTAAAGATTAGCCACTGTGCAGACAGCCGGAAGGTGTAAGCTCGCTAGAAAAATCAGGTTTCGTTCGGAATCTTATTAATTTTTCCGACATAACCTTTAAAATGAGTATTCGTTTGTCAAAATTGGTTCAGACTTTTCTAGTAATTTCAATTACTGTAAATGGGCTTGTCAAATGATTTATAAGTCCATTAGCTCTGTGAACAGTAGACTTCGCTCCCTCCATTTCAAAAATTCTAAGTACAACATGTTAATAATTGCATCATGTTCTTATCGTTACTGCATTTTAAAAATTTATCCTTGGATTTCAAGTTGATATTTTTCCCTTGATGATCAAGCTAGACAGAAATTATATTAATAATACACTCAATTGTATACTATATTACAGACAGCTGTTTACGTAGTTTAAGACGTTATTCTTGCGATTTATATCAATATATTTCAAAAATATGCTCAAGATAGGCCTATTCGATCGATTGTCTGGAAATTTAAATTTAAACCACTTGAGATTAGCTATTATACAAAAAAACATTTTAGTGCCCACCATATTGAAACAGATGACAAGATCGTAGAACCATAGCCATACGTTGCTCGGCCTAGGCCAGGGCTCGGCAACCTGCGGCCCGTGGGCCACATGTGGCTCTTTGACCAGTTTTTGCAGCTATTCTCTACAAGGTTTAATAAATATTAATTTTTAAACAAAAATACACATTTTGGTAAACAGAAAAAATTCGTGCAACTGGTTCTATCTATTCCACCAACCACAATATAGGGACTAAAGAACTTAACCATCGGCAGTTCCAAGCATTTTTTCTTGAATTAAATTGCTAACATTCTGACCTTTTTTCTGCATAATAAAGTGCGTTGGCTTTCAAGAGGTGAGATGCTTGATCGATTTTTCATCCTGCTTTACTGAAATAAAAATGTTTTTAAAGGATAAAGGCCTGCATTATCCCGAATTGTCTGATGATCTTTGGCTTCAGAGATTTTATTTTATGGTGGATACACGCACACGTGAACAAACTCAAATGAATCTACAAAGGCAAGAAAACATAGCCTTTTCTCTTTTAGAAGAAGTTATTTCTTTTGTCCCACATGAACTTGCAAAGGAAAAACTTCACTCACTTCACGCAACTGAAGAAATATCAAGAGGACACACATTTTGCCATTAATTATGAATTTTTTCGCAGATGCAGTCAAACAAATGAGTGACTCATTCAAAAAATAATTTGGGGAGTTCAGAGGTTATAAAGCCACTCTATCATTTTTAATAAAGCCATTGGAATCATAAATAGATAATATTCATTTTTCAGCATTTGCTAGCTTTTTAAACTGAGCTGATTTTGAGCTCAAGTTATTGGATATCAAATCAAAAGAGTTGTAGAGTAACTAATTTAAGACTCTTGATGCAGCTCTGGAAAGTCTCGAAAGTCTCGAAAGCCTGTTATCTGCCCAGTATAAATGATCTGAACTATCAAGATTACAACTGCGGGATCAAGTGATATTCGACACTTGGAACAGCCTACCAAAGTCGTATTGCCTGTTAAAAATATACGCATTGAGAATCTTCACTATCTTTAGATCAACATTTATTATTAGCAAACATTCTACAATATCAACTTGATCAAAAGTAAACTAAGGAACAGCCTTCACGATGAGAGTCTTGAATCGTGCCTAAAACTAAAAATTACTAACTACGCACCAGGTATCACTCAGTGATGTAACGAAATGCAGGGTCAGATTTCACATTAATTTGTATGGTTGTGTCACAAAAATTAAAATCAAGTACTTACCTACCTACCTACCTACCTAGTATAAAAATTCTAATGAAAGCTGTTTGTGTATGATTAAGCTTAAATAAATGTGATTTATTCTATAGCAAATGCATGTTTTAATAACACTTATCAATCATATAAGTAAAATGTATGAGTAGCTCTTTGAGTGTCCCAAATTTTCTAGAATATAAAAATGTGGCTCTTTGTTCAAATAAGGTTGCCGACACCTAGCCTAGGCCCAAGGGATATACCTGCCAAATTTAGATAAAATTGGTTGAGGCATTTGTGAGTTAATGCGTAGCTAAATTCGGACAAATATATTTTTCAAATATATATTCAGACCAAATACCAAATGGTTTTTTTTAAACAGAACATCACTACTTTCTGTTAACAAGTGTTTTTAAAATATATTTGTGCTAACATAATCAAAAAGTTGTTGACGGCATCCAAGAGAAGAGTGATGCCATAAATAACAATAATAATGATTAAAATGTGGCACATATGGTAATTTGGAAAATAAAGAGGCTTAAACACGGCACCCTTTACATCACTGTTTCCCACTCTTTTGACAGTCACGTACCCAATTTGAGGCCATGGCCTAGACAGCTGTACCCCATTCTATTGTTTAATATACAAGCGATGGCTCCAAATTTAAATAAAGCTGTGATGTCAAGCTGAGCAAAGCAATGGCACAAAGAGAAAGGTTTATAAGAGTTCATGGCATCACTTGCAAATCCACGTTAATTTGTTTATCAGGGTTGCTATTAACAAACAATTAATTTACGTCAACTACCCTCTGAAATGCTTGGCGTACTCCTGGGGGTACGTAAGCCACAGTTTGAGAAACACTGATTTATGGGATAGTGACTTTAATACCATTGCCTATGAATGGCTGGAATTGGTGAGCGGTTATTACACCTGACCGTGTGGGCGGGGTTGGGCCACAACTGCTTGCTTTGGGAATTGAAATTGAAATTTACCCTCCTTGTCCTGTTACGTAAGGTTGAGTGGATTTCCACTAATAACTAGTGATAGTGTTGGATCGTAATACTAAATAAATTGTTCCCTTAGATTAACAGCTTAATCGGGACCAGAAACCTTAAAAATAAAATTATCAGTAATTTTACATTTTACCTTTCTCTCATTACTCTCCCCCAAATAAATACAGTACATGTCTCCTGTAAATATAAATATTGAGCCGTTTGCGAATAGTTGAGTTACTGAGATATTAAATATAGCACCTTGGGAAACACGTTCTAACACCTGGTGTTCGCTTGACATTGTCCCGTTCGTATTTTAAACAAGCCCAAGTTACTAATGCAGTTTGATGTGTTTTCTAGAATAAAAGTTCTTGTTGATTAAACTTGACACCACAATATAGGCCTTCTTATATCAAACACAATACTTGAGGAAAACAGTTTATTAGAGGCATTGCTCCATTCTTTTGTTTACAATAAGACCCGAGATTGTCAATAACATATTTTTAGATTTTTGTTTTTGATCAAATAATGTTTTTTGATTCTTCGACAGATGGAAGCACCAGTTAAAACACCACAAGTTATGTAAATGTTTGTAAACATTGTCACAATGTAAGTAAATTATGTTTAGGAAATGATAGACAGTTAAGGGGGTTTGTGAACTCGATAAAGAATATAATTATATGTAATACTCTCTCATACACGCCGAGAACACGTTTCAAACAGATCTGTAAAGATAGAAACCGTCGCAAGATTTCTACTTCATAGGCTTCGTCATGTGACCAACGTGTCATTGATTTCATACTGTGTGCTAGAATCCTGACGCGTCCCTTCGACGCTGTCCTCTCTCTCGTGGCCTTGATCTTCTTTGAGCTTTCCTGCGAGGTGTAGGTGCTGTCGGGGGTGCCGTCTGCGGTACGGCTCCCACCCGACGGGTCACCGTCGTCAGTGGGTTACTATCACGTCCGGAGCGGACTTGGTCGAGTCGATGCTGAAAGACTTGTTGACAGAGCCGCCCTCAGCGTCCTCCCCGTTCTTGGACGCTTGCTCCATCTCGATGACTGCCTCGGCTCGGAACCTCTGCGACTCTGACATGGGGGCGGCGCCATGGTGATGATGGTGGTGATGGTGGTGCGTTGGGAGCGTCGAGTAGTCTTTAAGGTTCTCTTTGATATTCGAGCTCCCGCTCCGGTCATCCACCCTCCTATTGTCTTTCGTGTAGCCAAAGGTGGAGAATGCACTTGTGTTGGAGGAACTCTGCGGGTGGGTCGGTGCTGGCCTGAGGGCGGGGAACCTCCCACTGCTGCTAGTGTTGCTGCTGGTGAAGCGGGACGTTATCGGAGGTGGTGGAGGGGGCGGCGTCATGCTTCTGTCCGAGTTAGTGTTCATGAACAGGCTCTCCCTGGTCTGACACTCGTTGTCGCGCATCTCTGGAGGCGGGAACGCCAACATCTCCAGGTCGTCGCACTCATCCTCGAACTCTGGGGGATTGGGGAGGTGGGGGAAGGAAGGGTGCTGGGAATCACCTTTCCTCAGGAAGACGGCGTCACCGTTCGCCGGGACGGGCCTCGTTTCGGTGGCGTGGACCCGGGTCGTGGTGGCGCCGATGAGGATGGGGAGCAGGTCCCCGGCGCTGGGGACGTAGCACTCGTCGGGGGCGGCCGTGTGTCCTCGGGTCGCCCGCTCCTCGTCTTCTCTGCCCCCGGATACGGCTGAGCGCACGGCCCTTAAGAGGTGATGAGGGGAGAGTACCGAGCCGCCCCCACTGCTACTGTTGCTGCGACTGCGCGCGGTGGAGGCGGGCCGCGGGGAAGACGCCATGACCGTCTTGCCCACCTCGTCCAGTTGTCCCTCCCTGGATTGACGGATATGCTCCTGAAACACCGCAACCAACATCACGTTAAATATTCCATTGATCTAAAGAGAGGTTAGCTGTACCGTGACCAGAAGGTGAATGCCCTGAGAAGACTCAGGTTGAGTAACGACTCAAAACTGGAAGTGCTCCTCTAATTAGGAGGACCCAGGTACTTACGACCAGCTACGTTAAGGGATAGATCAATATAATCATAAAGTATTATTTATTTTGGTTCAATTTAAAATAAACTGAACGTACATCCCTTTTCCTTGGTATGTACTGATGGGAACCCCAATGCTCTTGTCTGTGTTTCCCTACTTCTCCGTGGAGCAGGAGGTAGAGTGATAGTAAAGTGATCATTAGCTAGTCTGAGTTTGATCAATTAACACTTATTAACAATCATTATCGAAGCTACCCGCTTCGGTGGCCGCAAGGTCTAACGCTCTAACCTCGTGTTGGACTAGACTACGGATGGTGGGGAGATCAAGGTTCGAATCTTGGTCTGGTGTATTGAGGGTTGTTTTTTCCATTTTTACCCCATGCAAATGCAGGTACACTTCCTCTAAATATAACCTTACTAAGCCCTAAAGCAATTAGCGTAACACGTATATAAGCGCACAGCCCGAGGGGGTAGTAAGACGTTGTGCTTGAAATAAAATTCCACGCTGGTGTTCTGATCCATCTCGGGGCTGGGTCTCCCCAGTTATTAATCACTGGTCCAGCGACCTCTCTCCCCACGCAGATCATATCACGACAATCTGTATCGGTGTGAATGTGGACTCATGTTAGGTTTAGTCTGAATTACTAATGACGGGAAGGTTAGGGCTCTCTATCTTGGCCGGGTGTAAGGGTGTCTTATACTGAATACTTTCCATCTCTTTCTCTTAGCGCCGCGTCTTACTACCCATTATGGTTATACGTCTATGTAATAATTACGTTAATGCGCTAAGGACGAGGAAGGATGAATCTAGAGGAAGTGTATCTAAAATTGTGTGGGAGGAGAGTGTAAAATATTTAAGGAAAAACAGCCTTCAGTACACTAGACCGAGATTCGAACCTCAATCTCCCCATCATAAGCAGTCTAGTCTACTGCAAGTGAGACGCCTTAGACCATGTGATCCCTGAAACGGGTATTTTTTTTGTAATTAAATTGCGTATAACTCTGGTGGATGGTAAGATGTGGTGGGATGGGTGGAGTCATTAACACCATTGTTTTTTAGTAATACATTCAACAGAAGCTTTCCATCAATGCTTTTAATTCATTTTCAACCAATTTTTTTGAATCAGAAACCTAAAAATAAATGATATGACACAATAATTGTACTTAACATAAAGGTTAGTATTGTAATATGGAGTTTGTGAAAACATTTTCAAAAAATATTTATTTCGCTCCCAATTTTTATCTCTGAAAACAAATTATAAAATTAAAAACTAAACATACATAGTTTCATAGTCAGATTTAGTACGCCTAAAGTGTGAGTCGATACTAAATACAGGACGACACCTACCTAGACCAAAATGTAATGGGCCAGTTTCGCATATGAAACTGGCCCATTCCATTCAATTTCAGGTAGGTGACGTCTTGTATTTAGTATAGCGCCGCACTTGATGCGTACTAAATCTGACTATGAAACTGGCCCTTAGAAATAATAATAATCATAGACAATATATATATTTATTTGAGAGAAAATGAATGTTTAGTAATAGTAATTACCTCCAAACAATTTTTAAGAGAAAATAACATGCATTCTTATTTGTTAAGTAAAACACTCTGCAGATACCAATTAAAAAAAGTTTTAGTCATATTTACAAAAATTCGTTAGGTGTCAGTAAACTACCCTTAAACAGATATTTCCTCAAAAACAAGTACAATAGTGTTATTTGTCATGTCAAACTCTCCTTGGATACTCAATTTGAGCAAAGCAATTTTCAAAGATTTTAAAAAATCATTCCTTAATAAATTAACGTTAATTTGAGGGCCCGAATCAATATAAATAAACACTGTGAAGTATATTCATAAAACACTTAAAAATTAATTTTGAAACAAATTCACCAAAGATTTTCGGCTGCAGATCCAGGGACAGACATATACAAACAGATTAATAGACTGAATAACACTCATATATAGATAAACAAACAAACAAACAAACAAACAAACAAACAAACAACCAACCAACCAAACAACCAACCAACCAACCAACCAACCAAACAAACAAACAAACAAACAAACAACCAAACATCCATATATACGTACGTACGTACGTACATACATACATACATACATACATACATACATACATACATACATACATACATACATACATACATACATACATACATACATACATACATACATACATACATACATACATA